>VWZT01011969.1:862554-948837 GCA_013397055.1 Pachycephala philippinensis
GGGCCGGCCGGGCCGGGCGGTGGCCGCGGGGGAGGGGGCGGCCCCGGGCGCACGGAGCGGCGCGGGGAGGTTTCGCCGAGCGCGGGTGGCGGTGCCGCGGGTGGGAGGATGGATCTCGGGCGAGAGTCTGGTGAAATCTCCCCCTTACGATGCCATTTACAAGCTCTCGGTTCCACCCGGTTTGCCGGTTTTGTTCCCTCTCCAATGCTTTGTAAACCTCTAGGAAGTGAATTTGAGAGAAAGGTTCCTGAAAGCTGTCATCTCGGTGCCAAATGTGCCTTGGGCTGCCATATCTACTACTTTTTTTTTTTCTTTTCTTTTCTTTTTTTTTTTTTTTTGCCAGAGATGCATTGAGGTTTGGATTGGAAAAAACAGTGCTTTTTATTTGCCAGCTTCGGTATTTCTCACATATCAACATCACCTTGTGGTTTGATCGCAGGGATTTCTCTCTCTGTCAAAAGCAGTGACTCACCTGATGTGATTGCATAGGTGCGCGGACCTACATTGAACAAGTGTTATATTGTTTGTCTTGAGTTTCAGCAACGGTTAAAGTCAAAGTTACTTTTTAGCATATTTAGGGGGGAAATAAATGTCACTCAGTTTTGAGGAAGTAAATCTTGGTAGAGGCTTTCCCCACTGTCAAGGGTCTGTCGGTTCCATCTTTTCCAGATACGGTACAATATCAGTCTCATCTTTTGAGAACATATTTTTCCTTCTGGCATTGGGGTCAGCAAACCTGAGAAAATGAATTCTCGATTCTTGCACTAGATCTTGTTACATCAATCTGTCTTGATAACTGCAGCGAGAATAGAACACTCTTTAAATGAAGGCTCACTCTTGAGATTCATGTTATTATACAGTCTTATTTGTCTAAAAAGCTCTGTCGCCTTGTCCCAATGAAATAGTATGATGGCTTTTTTCAACAGCATGACTCATAATCCTAAATACAGGAATGAATTTTGACTTAGTGCTGTGCAAGTGCTTTATCTCAGCAAACAGCTTTGTGTGTAGAAAATGAAAGCAGGGTGGAGGGAGTCGCTGGTACTCATCTGCTAATCTTTGTCCTCAGGAGGACAGCGTTTAAAGTTGTTTCCAGGCTGGGGGTATGTCTTTGTTCCCAAACCAGTGAGGTGATCTCAGTTCTTTCAGAATAATTTTGCCATTTCATAAAAAGCTTTCAAAAAAGGAGAAACCGGTTAGTTCTTGGTTTCTATATTATTGAAACCATTTTGCCTGGGGACACGAAGTTCAATTTAGTCTGAATGGGTGATTTACCTTTTTCCTTCTTGATCTCTGTCTAATGACTCTGACTGTACTTCATGAGAAACTCTGCTTGCTGCAGCACCCACAGTTCACATAATTACTGCTGGTTGTACCAAGCCTAATAGTAGGTGAAAAACCCTTCACCTTTTTTTTTCTGGTGGTTTTCTTGCATACAAGGTACTTTCACTTCTGCGTTCTGTTCTTTACCTGTCTGAGATGATGTAGGGAGTAGTTTACTCTTAAAATGGCCCGTGGAACAGTATGTTCACTGAAAGAAATGTCTATTCTTCATGATTTAACATATGCAGACTGTTTTCTGTTGCTCTTATGTAGAATATGGATTTATTTTGTACGAACAGAATAAGGATTAAATAAGAACATATGCTTCCTCTTTTCTGGGTGATAAATCCATCTTGCTGTCCCGGAGGAAGGCAGCTTATACAGCCTGGACTGAAAAGATGCTGAAAGACAAAGTGACTGAATGCTGAATATAAGAAGATCAGGTTGTCTAAGCTCCCCAAACTAGACTGCCTAAAACTTGGGAAGCAGCCAGCAACACTGGGTGCAAATCATGTAAAATCCTTAATCTGCTTCATGAAATAGAATCTGGCAAAATAATGAAGTGTTCTGAATTCTTAAAATGACTTAGAATAAAGACAATTGCTCTCCAGTTTTAAGTCATCTCCCTCCAACCAGATTCCCTTCTGTTCCCTTGTATAACCAAAAAAAAAAAAAAAAAAAAAAAAAAAAAGAAAGCTTTGTATTGTTAATTTCTATGCTTCAGATAATATGTGGAATTTTATTAGCACCACTCCTTTCCCTTCAAGTTTGAAGTTATTTTATTTTAATTTCATTTGCTGGGTTAGGTTTTTGGCATTGTATGCTGCTGTCATCTAACAAGTTCACTCTGCTTTTGCTTCTGTTGGATAAAATAGCTTAGCATGCAGTTTCATTCCTCATCTTGGCTCCAAAATTTTAATAGAACTTCAGGAGTCATTGACATTAACTGCCCCTAGCAGGTATTGTAACTTGATTATTAGCTATGTGGTAGGTGTTTTGAAGGCTTATGTGAATGCAGTGTTCATGTTTTGAGAAGATTGAGATATAAAGGAGACTTAGTGTTTTATGAGAGAATGGGAGAGTTAGTTCAGGTTTTTTGTTAGGAAGAGCAGTCCCAAGGGAGATCCAGTGGCAAACATTATGGTTATTTGCCAACAGATTGACTTCATGTTTGCTCAGTCTCTTAAGTAGATGTGGAAAGAAATGCACTGATGAATATCAAAGTGCCAGGTTCTGGTAGTATTTTCACTTACATCACATGGTTCCCAAAGTGTCTGCAGAACTCTTCTGCATAGCCTGTTTTGGAACCAGAGTACTCCAGCAGCAATTCTTGGTGAAAAACATCGGAAGCATCTGCTAAGGAAATGAACGCGCTGCACAGTGCTAATCAGCTGGGAATCTGATGAGTGGAAACTCTTTTAGGAATCAAGCAGTTTTGCTATTACTGCATCTTCAATTTCAAAATAATTCTAAACTGTTTGGAGTGGAATAAGGTCATTCTTTATTCCTCTCTACTTTTGCCAAGTTAATATTTGTGCATCTTTCGCGTACCACATACACACACGAACTTAAAAAAAAAATGAAACAAACCAGAACACTAAAACCTAACAAATCTTTTGTTCTTCTTCAGAAGAAAAAGTGGAATTTTGTATTTGCAACCCTCTGTATGCCTGCACACTCAAAACCCTCTTGTTTTCCTCTATAAGCCTCCTATTATTGGCATAGACTATTGAAGTTTTGAAGGCTTCCTTATCTGTTTAACTTCCATTTCCTGAAGAGCCCAGACCTATAATGTAATGAAGTATAATTTCTCTGAGGAATAAATCTCATTCAGATCATGGTTTTGGTTGTGGCTTGATTTCCATTGTTTTGACCCTATTTTTTTTTACTGTTTCTTGCTTGTTCCTGTGAGTTGATAAGTTACTGTAATTTATGTCTGCAAAGAGAGGGTGAGTAGAATTTTGTACAAACTTAGACGAGTTCAGTGGAGGTTTTGCTTAATGACATAGGCCCTCTAAATTGGATGTTGTTTGAGGAGGAGCCACCATAATCATGAAGAATTGACAACATAGGTGCTGACACAGCCTCCCTGGTGTGAAGCAGTGGCTTTCTGTGGCAATGCAGACTTTTATCAGAGTGGATAGCCTTATTCTTTTACTCAAGCTGAAATAGTTCAGCTGTCTTGAGATGAATTTGTGGGGTTTTGTTCTTACCTTCCCACAAGGAGAAGTCTTGTCTGCTTTAATCAGGTCAATCCTTCAAGCCCGAGGTCTGTGCATGCACTCAGGCCAGGATGCAGCTCCTTTGAGAAACTGCTGCTAAAGAGATGGCATTTTCATACATGTGCGGCAGTTTGTGTACCAGGGAGATGCTGCAGTGAAAGTACAAAGAGGAAATAGTTTGGGGGACAGGGATTGCCTCTTACAGCACTCTAAATAGCAAAGTCCTTTTCACGAGGAAAGCTTAAGTCAATGCTGTGATTCATTTGATTTATTATTTATGGTTTGTATGAGTTAAGAATCCTGTGATCGTGGCCCTTTGAGTCTCACAAGGACCTCTTATTCCTCTTAGCTAACTGTATTTTTTCATATATCCCACAGGCATTCCAAACTGTTTAACCTTGATTATTAGTCTAACCTGCTGACATTTGTCTTACTGATTTTTACATCCTGGTAAAATCCTGTAATCTTTGAAAGCGATCAACCACCTCTTTTGACCTTGTCCTTTAGACAAAGTGATTTCCTTAGATTACAAGTAGCAGGCTGAACCTGATTTTACTTTTATTGGTTGTTACTCACGGGTCACGTAGTTTGTTACATTTCTGTATAAATAATTTTTGACATAAAATGTATTCTTTGTGGTTATGTTTCCCTAGAATAGCTTTACAACTAAAACCTTTTTTTTCACTCTTGTTAGAGGTAGGTAATGAAGTTCATTGCTGCTTGTTTTCCATTGCCTGTTAAGGTTGTGTTCCTCCCTTCCTACGTGCACTGTGACTGGTGCAGCTTTTTATTGAACCTGAATTGAGGTCCTAGCAAGGCATTCTCAGATAGCTACTAATCAAGTAGCAGATTGCATGCTAGGGAAAATCCCCTCACCAAAAGGGTTGTCAGGCTTTGGAACTGCTCAGGGTTGAGTCAGCATCCCTGGAGGTGTTTAAAAGCCGTGTAGACTCTTGGACTCAATGATCTCAAGCACCTTTTCCAACCTAAGAGATTTTATGATTCTAAGTTGTCATAAAAGGTACAAGATGCAGTGAATTACCATTCCTGCCCAAGATGATATTTTGTGAACTGGGTGGTTTTTGACCATTGGAAGGTACCGAACACTTGGATTTTACTACATTGTGTCAGTCCTCTTGTCTGCAATACATGTGACCAGAATGGACTAACACATTTTTACCTTTTTACTAATAAGAATCTTCTGTATCTGCATATATTCCCTTGAGCAGTAGTTCTCTTGAGTTTGAAATGCTGTGTCTTATCCCTCACCTCTCTTTTTTTTTTTTCCTGTTCTCACCCTTTCTCTTTGTTTGTTCCTTTTCTGCAGAGAGCTAATACTGTTCAATGCAGCTTCAATGCAGTTTTTGAACTCTGCAGAATGCATGTGATATACCTGGAAGACAATTTCAAGTATTTAAGGACCCACATAACTAAACCTGTATTTTCTCTTCTATTTTGACCTTCTTTTTTGTAAAATGAAGCATAAAATGTGTTTTGACTGAAGATGGTCTGTCTCAAACATTTCATTAGACACATAAGCCTTGTATGCCTAGTATATATGAGTTAAAATATATATATAACTCCATTCAGTGAATTTGAAAATTGGTACGGTATTCATAATAAAAATCCTTGGACAGATAATCTACCTCCTAACAAGCTATAAGTAATTTCTGAGTCTTTCTTGATAGGCCCTGTTCAAGTACAGTTTGTGCAATCACTTAATTTTCCATATAGTAGATTTAGAAGAGTGAAAATACCAGCTCCAAGTTGCTCAAGAAAGTTTCATGCTGCACCACTACACCTCTTTATCAAGCATTCCAATTCATTACCTTTTTCTTAGAGTTGGCTTCTCCCTGTGTTTGAATTGCCCATTTCTGTCTTGAAGTAATTAAAGCTTTCTGGTTTTAATAGTTAAAATAGCAATAAATACAGGAAACATAGAATATGTCTAGAAACATTCCTCAGACAGCAGCAACCAGGTATTAGTCATCTTCAGATTCTCAGGGTGAGTTTTCTTACTGTCATGTTTAGTATGAGTTGTACCTAAAAATGGGTCCCCTTTCCCTAGAAGGAGTAGAGAGTGTTATTTTGATGTGTGTTTGTTTGGGGTTTTGGGTGTTTAACTTGATCAGAGAATTTCTGAGCCTCCTGGCAGAGGAGCTTTCTCCCTAAAGAAAAAAAAAAAAAAGAGAAACTAAGCAGACAGACAGATATATTTGTATTTCATGCCTAGGAACTACATGAAATATTCTTGACATAGGAATTTTCACACCTATTTGGCAAACACCTGCTGTAAAGATAAAGGAGCTTGCAGCACTGTTCTCTGGAGGTTCTAATACACTGTATGTGGATACAAACTTCCCTACTTATTTCACAGGGGCACACGCACACAAAATAATCAAGGCACAGCTCCAAAACCCTCCAGTATCTCAGCTTTTGAAACACACTCACAATCCTGACAAAAATGTATTTGGCTAGTGGTAGACCTATGGTACATTCAGAGATGATTTTGGCATAAGGAGGGGCTGCAAAATGAATGGCTATTCCTTGGCTAGCAATAAGATGCTTAAAAAAAAAAAAACCAAGTGGGCAAGCAGTCCAAATAAGACACCAGTTTGGAGCAGGGGTTGTGGAGGTCTTAGAGGCATTGCTTGCAAGCAGTGAGTAAGAGCAGAAAAATGAAAATATCTCCGTTTGTACGTGCTGATGGAAAACAAGGTAGCAAGTGTTAAAATACATACCTGTATTGTGGGATTTGTGGGAAAAAAATCCAGAGAGACCAGGAAAAATCTGGAAAAGTATTTGGAGGATTGAACAAAGTGAGTTGTTTGAGAAAGGCTTTTGAAGCACTCAAAGTGTCTGTAAGTAAAACTAAATTTAGATCTTGAGCATTAAATTTGAGTAGACATGTAGCCAAATTAGAATATTTAATTATTTATTTCTTCTTAGATTTAATTAAGAATTGTCACCCCTGTATTTTGGCAAGATTTTATCAACAAAGTCAGTAATTGTGTTTCCTGACCTGACAGTATAGGAAAAGGGTGTGGAACATACTGTAGGGCAGTAAAAAAAGATTTCTCAATCTTTACCGCTCCAATTTCAGTTTCTAGGTTTTACAGGATATTTGACCACATTATTAAAGCTACCTTGTTCCAATTAGTGCCTTAGCACATTGATTTAGTTTTCTAAGTTCTTGTAAAAATGAGCAGTTTACTTTCCTGAGTTTCTTTTCATGAAATGCAGTTTGTCTATCAGGATTATTGATCCTTCAAGAACACAGTGAAATGCAGTATCATTCTGTTTAGACTTCACATCTGTTTGTGTTATGCAGCTACTTTTCTTTTACTAGACTGCAAAAAAAAATGCAGGAGGAGAATGCTTCCAGTGGTTTTTCTGCTAAAGCTAACAGCTATTTTACTATAGGTAAAATCAACCAGTTTTGGAGACTTAGTCTAATTTTAAGAGCCTATAATCAAGTTGCTGTATTTTATGGTTATACTTTAAATATGGCTATGGTTATAGTTTTAAATAAAATATTAACTTGTTATTTCTAATAGACATTTTCTTAAATACCAGTAGAGTTTGTTTATAAATCAACAATAATAGTAAAAAGTTTTTGTCTTTTGATAGCTTAACTTCTCTTGAAAGAGAAAGATAAACTGTGCTCCTTATAGATAAGCTGTAGTTCTTGTGGGAATACTTTCCCTGAGTTTTTTCAGTAGCTCAGCATTCATATGTTCAAGAAATTGGATCATCAGTAAAATAAAAACTTCTGACTGTATTAATGATGTGAGAAATGAAACCAAGTTGCAGGAGTGCTTGGTTTCACCAAGTGATTTGACCTATGACTGAATGTCCATCCTGGTGGTTTGAGGCCTCAGGCAGTTTATTGGTATCAGGTTTTGGCCCCAGCTGTTAATCCTTGTGAAGTCTTTGAGGGTCTGAGGTGACTCTCCTTGGGTTCTGGATTGATAACTTAATAGGATGATTCATGATTCCTTTGAGGAAAAGGTTACAGTAACTTTCACCTGACCTATCATGGCAAAAATCTCCCCAAGAGCAAGGAGGCGCTTCAAGCTGGAAGATGCTCGAGGGCTTGGTGTCCATTTCAGATTTCTGTGTACTTGCGTGTGAGATGAAGTTCTGTGGAAATAGTCCTTTCCCACTGCAAGTTTGGAATTCCCGTTCAGTAGTTGATCCAAGCTGGCTCCTGAACATCCAGTTAAGAGAGCAATTGTTGCAGTGCTGTTGATTTGTTACCAGCAGGGATTCAGTGTTGCCAGGGGTCTGAGGTGAAAGGACTGGATCTTTATAGTGATGTAAGGAGGCTTTAACCGTGTGGGTGAGGTTCTGTGCCGGTGTAAAAGGCATGTTGCAGTTTACTTAAGCTCTTTTTGAGTTGATGCTATTTAAACCTCTGGCTCTGTGTACTGAAACCAGCACAATGAGGCCCGAGTGTGCACTTAAACTTTCCTTTGAGGGCTGTGCTGGCTGATCCAGAGCAAAAGCTTGTAACAGGTTTAGCTTCTGTTCAGCTTCTATTAAAGTCCTTGTACCTTGATTCATTTCCTGGTGTGGTAGTTTCCATATGCACCAGTTGCATAGCTTTTGCACTGTGTAATGTCACAGAATGCCACTATTGAGTTACTTAAAACACGTCTAGGAACACTTACTTACCTACTGAGATATTGGCACGTATGTGCCACTTCCAGAGCAAAGAAAACCGTGAGCCTTATAAATGGAAAAAAAAATTCATTTTTAAAAAGCTGTACTTGAAAAATAGTATTGTGGTTTAACTACACATGGAAAACTGTTCTACATCAATTTTGCATATTTTAGACTTAAGAAGGGGGTTAGATGGAGATCTGAAGAATCTGTTTTCTCATTATTTGGGGTTTAAAAATGTGTTAACTAGCAGGCATTCTTTCTCCCCCTACATTTGAAGTGTAAGTTTTCTTCACCCTGTATACTTAAAGAACGGATTTTTTTCCCCTTCCACCATTAGTACTCTGGTATGTTAGAATTGTCTTGGGCTCTGTTTGGTCTGCTGTTTGTACTTCAAGTCTGTTCTACCCTTGAGTGTTTTTCCTGGTGGATATGGCAAACCTGAACTCCATTGCCTACTATCAATATACATTTTTATGTTTGTTTATGCAAATTTAAAAACAAAAAAAAAAGCCTCTTTACTCTATAAATTCCTGCTAAACAACTCAGATTTCACACTATTGATTCTGGATGTGTATTATGCAAAGAGTTTTTTAATGAAGGTGTACTCTTGCCCTTTGACAAGCTACAGAATATTTTTAACTATGCCACCCACCTTATTCTTGAACTAAAATTTGATATTTAATTAAAAAGGCTGCTGATGCAGCATTGTAGTTTGGCAGAAATTACTGCAGGAACCTTACAGTGTCTACCTTGCCTGTACTATGGGGATGGATCCCATTGCTCAGGACAAAGATGTTCATCCAGGCCACAGAAATGCAGAATTAAAACCTTTTTATTTTTTATTTTGTACTGACCAGCTCTGTCATCCTTGCATTTGACAAACAGAGAAGGGAATCTGTCAAATGTTATTATCATACTTTTTTTGGTTTTGCTAATATATTATGACTTGTGTTGTGTTTGTGCCTCAGTGCTCTACTAACCATTGTCCAGTTTATTACGGTGTTCTGGTCTTTATTTATTAAAACTTATTTAGAATGTCATGGGAATCTCTCAATTCTAAGTATGCATAATTTGGGTTTGGTGGTGTGGGTTTTTTTAGCGGTTGTTCAAGCCAGATTTCAGTTATGTTTGAGGAGGGCTTTCTGTATCCTCTGCTGTGCTTGCAAAAAAAGCATGATTTCCGTCTTAATCCAGACTTCTGAATGACTTTTGTCATTTTGCTCCAAACATTTCATCTTCAGTGATGAGATTTCACCATACAACTTGAAATTTTTTAACACACATTAACCATAAGCTTTACCTCATGCATTCCTTCCCATCCAACAAAGTGTTCTTCTGAAATTCTTTTTCAGTTCCTGTAAACCTGATTTTTTATTAAACCAGTTAGGAAATGTCCTTGTTTACTGAACTCCTTGACTTCTTGGACTAAAAGAGAGCTCCTCATCCCGCTCCACCCGCCCAACATGCCTGGATGGATTTTTTTTTTTTTCTGTACAATTAAGTCAGAGTTGATGAAGTCTCTGAATGGTATCAGTGCAGTTGTGCTGAATCTTTGTTACAATCAGCTAATAATAGGTTCTAGTTCATCTTGTACCTTTCTGTGGGGTTGCTCATTACCTATTTATGAAAACAGATGATTTCAATCATTGATTCCTTAGCACATGCCTTCAGAAGGCTGGTTGATCTTGCATCTTTTTCTTTGTCACAACAATACCTCTTCCACACAGATCCTCTTTCTTGGTTTTTTTGTTTCTGATGAGGCTTTTTCAAGTGACTTCAGGATGTCTGTAATGATTGTGTTTTTTACTGAAGGTCTGACTCACTGCCCATGTTGCGCAAGCTTTGATTCCGCAGAAAATGAAACTAGCACATTGAAAACCTGGGTAATCCACGAATGTCCAGTAATTTGTCCTGGTCTGCAGATATTTTTTCCCTTGGGATTATTTGCACCAGAATTATCTTCCATGTTCTTGCTAATTTAGTCAATATATTATTGCAATAACATATTTGGCTTTATTATTCTAAATGTTTGTGTGGGGGTCCCATCTAAGGCTATCCCAAAAAAAGCTAGTCAGGATAAACAAATGAAAATATTATGGAGAAAATGTAAGTTTGGTACTTTATATTGTCTCAGTGGTCTGTTAGAATGTAGCTGAACAGAGCAAGGCAGCAAATAAATCTTAATTTAGACAACTTTTAAAATTCTGTCTTCTGAAATGTCTGGTAAATCCATGCTAACTATTGTCATTTTGTAATTAAGCTGCTTCTTTCAGAGCTGGACCTCAAGTCATATGTTGAGTCCAAACTGTAGGATATGACTTTTCTCACTGTTAAAATAACAGCCTAAGTTGGAAACTATTAAGTGATAAAAGCTGCAGAAAGAAATATCATATTCCTCTGAAATACAGAGGAAAATGTTATTGAAAAAGTTTGTTGTTTCTTTTGTCAGGCTAGTAGCTTGAACTGTTCTTCTCTTTAAGACCAGCCCTAATAATAGAATGAATCATAAAATCACAGAATGGTTTGGGTTGGAAGGGACCTTAAGGCTCATCTCATTCCAACCCCATTGCAGGGACACCTTCCACTAGACCAGGTTGCTCAGATCCCCATCCAGCCTGGCCTTGAGCACTCCCAGGCACTGCTGAAGTGACAGCTGGTGGGTTTTGGGGTGTCCCCCCTGCAGTGAGAGCCACTGATGTCCTCTGCATGCTCATGGCTCAGGTACACATTTACCCACTTCAGGCAGTGGAACACAGGTGTAAGGCTCAGATAGGATACCATGGTGGGATAGTCTGTGTTGGACCCTCGTGGCTGTAGCTTACAGAGCAAATGGACTGCTCCGGATGTTGGAGTGTGCTAAGACAATGCCTTAAAAAGTTATTTGCAGGTTATCTGTCAAATCCCAGCTGTTACAAAGATAAATCAATGTAGCCCGGTGATACAGAGTTTAAAAGAGAAAGGCTTTTTGTATCAACTTTTAGGATGTGTTTGCCAGCACATTTCCCCTGTGAGTTGAGAGGAATGAGTATTTTTATAATGTTAGAAAATCTATTCCTCTGTCTCTGCCTATCTTTTTCTCTTCATTAGGTTTGGCTAAACAGTAAAGAAATCCATTCATCTGTGGTAGTGTCAGTAAAGTGGTCTCTGTTTTCCTCTCTGCTGGTACTACAGTATTGTTTCAAGATCATTTACATTCTGCTCAGAGCTGTAAGTGATCTTTTTGGCAGCTTTGTGCATTTGCATTAACTGCTGGATTGTAATAATTTTCAAATGGATTGTCTGAAAGTAGAGGTTTTTTGGTACATAATTATAGATGCGTATTCCTGTCTGTGGGTTTATTTCATGTCTTGTACATTTACCTAACTAAGATGAACATGGCTCTAGGAAGAACCTTGTTAGATCAAAATGCAGAGTTTTTCACTGTCACCATTCTAGGGATGGACAATATTGCCTATTGAATTTCCTTTCATATTCTGAAAGCATTTGGATTTAGAAGGCTATTTAGGAGGTATTTTTTAGAGATTTTTCTTTAATATTTGAGTAAGAAGGAAGGAAGCCTTGATGTTTACATTTATATTGTTTGTAATGTGTTTGTGTTGTTGAAATACAGGAGAGCTAACCTAAAATACTACCCTAATGTTCTTGACCAGGCTTTGGAAGTCCGACTTAACTGCCTTGTAGATCTTATCCCTGTTGTTCAGATAATGTTTGACAAATATATGGATATTTTATTGTACGTATGTGGTGTTTCCAATTTGTATTGATGTCCATCTAATGTGTGAAGGAGCTTTCAGTTGGTACACAGCAAGATTTTCTGCTAGAAGGAACATTTTTTTTCTCTTCCATCTGTACAACTATGAGTGGCAAAGAGATTTGTGAATGCTAAGTTTTATGTGACGTTTTTAGAGAACAGTTACCAAAGTGGACCCGTTTCTGCTTGTTTTTGGAAGACCATTTCATTTAATGACAGTGCTTCAGTTTAAACCACGTGTTCTAAGAACTGGCCTGTGTTCCCAGCACTGCAGGGGGAACAGCTCAGTGTGCAGGCTTGAGAACACGCTGAAGAGCACACGTGGGGGAATTCCAGGACTGGTGAAAATTTAAGAAGAAGGTAGAAGGTATTTAACATAATTGCATAGCTTCAGATTGTATAAACTTTGTAGAGTTCAGACAAAATTACCTCACCAGGCTTGCCCCTTTCTTTTATTTAATTGATTTGAAAAGCTGGAGAGGGACTGGATTTCTTAAACTGAGAAAGTTCAGAAAACTGTGGTAGGTGGGTGAGGTAAATAACCTTCTGATATGATTCAGATTGAAAAATATAAGATTAAATCCATGACAATGCAAATATAATCTCATTTTTGAGTTATATAAGACAGTCTAAAGTGGGTCATTAGTGTTGGGGAAAAACATGTTTTAATTTTCTAGGCTTTTCTTTTTTCCCCCCTCCCCTTCCCACACTAGAGAGAATGCTTTCCTCTAGGGACAAAGATAGGATGAAGCTAAAAATATCACTTGTCTACTTTATTCTCCATCATGTTGGTTCAGTGGTAATCACTTGTTTGAGATTCACCTTCAGAAATTCTGCCTGACATATGGTGATGTGCATAATGAATATATGCAAACATATAGCAGTTTCAAATTCATTCTTTATTGCACTTAGGTTTTAAGTTCACAAATTGCTGTAATAATTAAAGAGATTTGGTAAGCATTAATCTATGCACTTATGGCAAATTTCACCTTAATTATTTATTAGTTGTGTGAGATGGAAAAAGAACAATTTAAGACCTGGCTTGAGAGTTGGGCTTCTCTTGTTTCCTAATTTCAAATGATATACAAGCAGATTAGTTTCTCTTTTTTGAAAGTACCACCATTTTCAGGGGAGGATAAGAAGTTGGTTGGTTGAGAAGTGTGACCTGTGCGGCTTAGTTAGGGATTTTGGTTGGTGTTCAGTTTGAGGTTTTTGGGGGGGTTGTTTTGTTTTGGGTTGTGGGGTTTTTTTGGAATGGGGTGGGGAAGATTTTATTGTTTGGGTTCTTTTCAGCTACAAGGAGATCTTGGATAGAAAGTAAATGGCTTCTTCAGCAGCCCCTTAGAACTGAGACATACAAAGGGAAGTCTAGGTTTTCTCTAGACATCCAAAAATGTAAACATTAAAAATCTTTTTTTTATACTGTGTTTTGGGTAATTGGGGAAAGGACTGAAACGTTCACTTTCCCATTCATAATGGGAACCACGTGATGGTGATGATGAGCAAGAACAACAACTGCTGCAAATCATGCTGAAGCTGTACCTCTTCCTTTGGTACTCCTGACTGTCAGAATTGTCATAATTGGTTGCCACCAATGGGAGTTGGGTCCACAAAATCCAGCTTGCGGCTTCTGATCATTGAGATAATTTGCTTTGAATTCCCATTCAGCAGCTAAGTCCTATTAATCCAGCTTCTTGTTCATCCTGTGTTTCGATTCTTTATAGGAGTTGACAGTAAAATTTTTCAGTTCGTGCTGAAAATTACATGTTGGCAAATAAACAGGTGACCATTATAGCACATCAAATCAGCATCTATTCAGGCTTTGTGCGGAGCCTTTGATCAAGTGCTTGATAGTAAGTCATGATCTCAGCGTGCTGAACCAGAAGAGGACAACAGGGTGATTGTAGGACAGATTCCTGCAATCTTGATGGAAGCGCCAGTCTATGCAGCCTGAACTATGCTAATCAAAACAGCAAGATCAGATCTGTAGCTGAAATAGCAAATTAATTATCGCCCTACTTACTTTGCAGTAATGTCTAGGGGACACTGAGGTTAATTCCATGGGCAGATGTGAGGGGGCAACGACTTCTGGTTGGAGAAGTAGAAGTCTGCTGGCACAGATGGATTCAGAATAGCACTTGTCTTCCTCACTTAAGCCTGTCACACTGAGATTTAAGCCATGCATACTGAATCACGTGTCCCATGTCATTTCCATTTGTCAACTCACAAAACCATTTTCCCCATCACTCCCTCCACTATTTTGACTTCACTGCAAGAGTTTCTCGTACCAAAAATGACTGCATGAGTGCATGAGCACTTTTGTGTGTTCTAAGTTATTCTTCATGATCAGAAAGAGACTAAAAATTTGCTCCTACTATGTTGTAAAGCACTATTTCGAAGTAAGAACAAAAGAGAGAAAGCTTTAAATGAATTACAAGCAATGATGGTTCCCTGATATTGGTTGTGCTGTAGAATATTGGGTTGCACAGAGAAAGGGAAAAGAAGGGATGAAAGCAAGTCCTAATTTGAGTTTAGGAAGCTCAGGTCCTTCCATAGTCAATAGAGAGGATGAGGCTTTTGGGGCTGCTGCTTTGAATCACTCCCTAAAAGGACGAGAAGGGCTAAGCTAAACATCTCTTTGCTACCAAAAGATACAATTTCTCCTTTTCATTTTCACCAGCTCTGATACGCACCTGACCCATCTGTTAGACAGCTTGGTTTGTGAAACGAGCAGAAAGCTAATGTAAGAAAAAGGCTTCTTTTGTTTTCATGATGTGAGTCAGCTCATCGAGGGATCTGTTGATTTGGCACATGTAGCACAAAGGGGGGTGTGAGACTGAGTTTTTTGGAGCAGTAGGGTGAGTGGGGTGAGATTAGGCTGTTCCTCAGCTGGGAGCTGTTGGCTCAGCTCAGCCCTCTGCCGTGCCTGGACCCTCTCCTGTGGGTCCAGAGCCTCCAAGGGCCCCAGATGTCTTCACTAACTACAGAGTGACAAAATGACCCGCAGCTTCCCCTTCTGCTCTGGTGGCAACAGTGGCTGCTGTTGTCATCTTTGGCATCTTCCTTCCTCTTCTTTCATCCTGTGTGATCTTGATTTTTTTTTTTTTTTTTTTTTTTTTTTTTTTTTTTTTTTTTTAAAACAAAATTNTCAGAAAATGCAGTAATCTTAGTAAATCTTTATACCCTTTTAGGTGTATCATCAGTAAGTAAATGATGGGAGGGTTTCTGTGGCAAATAAAGCTAACTTTGCTTTCTCAATTGTAAGTAAGGTATATATCCAGAATTTTTGCTTTATGGTTATGCTCAAGAGCAACACACTTAAAATATGCTGCTGGGTGAGAGTGTCCTGCCACACCTTTAGCCATGTCACAGTTCAGTGCCAAGCTTCCTTTCACTTGTATCACATCTGGGTTCTTTGCCTTTTGGCAAGCAGTCAAAACCTCATTTAGCCCTTTGCAGGCATTAAGTCCTGCGCTTAGACATTGTAGCTCAAAAGACTGTCCAGTGTATGGTGTGAAATTAATCAAAAGGAAACAAAATTAATGACCTGCTGAGGTGCCATCCATCATGATATCGCTCAGCAGGTGTGAAATTAACTTGCCTTGACTGTGGATTAAATTGAACGGCGTGACGTGAACCTACGGGAACTCTTTCTGCTAGTACTGGGGAGCAAGTGTTTTTAAAGATTCCAGCTTAATGAACTGCTTATGCCATGCACTGGATAGTCTTATGATCATTTAACAGCATGAGTTTAGATTATGCTCCCTAAGAAGATCAAGTATTACTGTATCAGTAAAAATTGTTAAAGGCAGGCCACAGAAATGTGGTTTTAATTTCTGTAATTACTGTGCAGCAGATGGTGGATGTATAGTTTTTTCCAGCATAAGTACTTCAGCTCAGATATAAGCAGTTGTGATCTTTATTTACAACTCATCAGATTTTAACCTAGGTGATAACAATTCCTTTGTTATGGCCTGTTACGACGACCTTCAAAGAAGTACGGAAACAAAACCTCAGTATTGTTTGTTATGGTTACAAAAAAGCCTTTCTTCTTGGGTTTGTTTGGCTATTTTTTTTTCCTAGATTTTAGTTACAGTGATAGCAAAACTACCCACTAATATTTACTACCCACCAACTTTGTTTTGGAATAAATTATCTCATATTAGAATATGTACTTATAACATTTGGTAAATCCTAGTTAATTTAAGAGCAATACTACAAAGATGCAAAATACATTACAGGTTACTAACAGCTTAAGAAAAATAAGGAAAATGAAGGAAACTTATTTCCCAATTTGAATCTAAAGATATTCTGCCAACTGTTTTCTTCTGTCCAGTCCTTTTTGCTTATGTGTATGCACTTTTTCCTCCATAGTTGCTCTGATAATTGTTTTTAAAAGGAGTTATTATCATTGTTGTGGAAGCTCTCTGACTTCTGAGTTCTTAGTGCATTTTTGCTGAGTATGCCCAGAACATTGTCCTCTCAAATGTTCAGAGTCATCTCAGCCCTTTGGAGAATGCCTGGTGTTTTTGCTCTTGGCAGAAAATAAGTCATGTATAGGTTTGTTCAGATTTTTGTTGTTTGGGTTTTTTTTTTTTTCTTTTCGTCTGCCCGCCCTCCCTCTTAAATTCTGATTACACATTTCTGAGGGTTAAGGAATTTGCATGTTTGTGATCAGGAGGGGGCTTAGTTATGACTTGCATGGCAGCTTTCTTTGAAGTAGGACTGGCATGCAGCCATTAAGACATTTTCAGGATAAGGTGTCCACAATATATTGGCACATTCTTGATAAGCTGGTCTTTATAAGTTGATTCATTTGACCTCTTATTAAGGGCTGTCTGTACTTTATATAAACAGTTCTGTTTTGTTTAAATATTGTTGATAAGAAAGGTGTTAGGCTGGTGAGACTTTATTAATTCTTTACAGTTGTTGAAACAAAATACTGTGGATTTTGTGTCAGGAGATAATTCTGACATTAGCATTAGTAAAATGCTTTTGATTCATAACAAACACAGTGTAACTACAGAGAAATGTTAGGGTTGTTCTAGTTCCAGTACTGTGGCACTGGCAGTACTTTCTTCAAGGATAAGTAGTAGCTGTAGGATGTTCTGGAACTGAAGAGGTCTTTTAGTCCTCATTTGGGTAGAGCTGACAAGATATTTCAGAAGTTTCTTCTTTCTTTGAAAAGAAACATCGGCCTTGGTACCCATTTCAAAATGAGGAGGTAAGCAATTCATGGAGGCCTAATGCTTTGTAACATTATAAACATTAAAGTCCATCAAGCTTTTAACAGGGAACAAGGTTAGGTGATTACCATGTCAGTCATATTTCAGCTGGGGCTTTGAACTGCTTTCTTTCCTGCATTAGAAAATTATTATTTTGATATGAGCGTACAGAAACTTGCTCTTAAGGCTTAGATTGTAACACAATGCTCTTTCAACCTTCTTTGTATTGAAATCAACCCAGGGATACTGTGTTCAAACCCAGGGATACTGTGTTCAATTGTCTGCCTGCAGTTTGGGTTTTACATTACTGGGTTTATTTAATTGCACTCCTCCCTGCCTCTTGTTGATGGCTTTTATAGTTGCTTAAGCTTTTTTAATTAATTTGTAGCTCCAGGGGAGATGGGAAGAGAAGAGGAAAAGAGAAAAGTTTACCTTCTTTTGCAGAACTTCTAGTTTTTGAAGACAAGTGACAAGCCAGGCAGGAGTGCTCTCTGACAGCTGTGGTAACAAGAAGATTTAACTGTCCTGGCAAAGCTTTTTGTCAGCCCACTTTGGCAGAAAAAAGGCCTTTCACGCCTGTTTTTCATGACAGGCTGTGTAAGTTGGGTCACACAGCTCTTCCGCTGGGCCTTGCATCCAAATTGAGTTTGTGTTGGCTGGTCTTGCTTTTGCTTTATCCTCTCATAGCTGTAATATCCTATCACAAGAGAGCATGAAGTTAAGGTTTCTTCACTGCAGGGTTTGATTGTTTTTTATGCATCACTGCTAGATTGTGGTATGAAGAGAACTCAGATTTCTCTACTTTGCCTGTAGCAAGAATATGCAAACTTGGTTTGTCAGAGTTAAGCAGTGTGATGTTTCATGCCTGTGAGTATGGGTTCCTGAGAAAGTATTTGGATTTGGCTGAAAATGACTGAGAACTGCAGCTAAAATTAGCAGAGATGATCCACTGCAAATAAACTGATCCAAGGGAGAAAAAGCCAGAACAAAGTCAAACAAACCCCCTGCTTGTTCAATGCCTTTTGCACTGCTGATACTGTGATACAAACGTCTGCTGGTTGCACCCCATGCCTACAGAGCTGTCCATGGGCCAGGTTATGCTGACAGTATTTTACTTTCTAATGGGCTCAGAGCACATGAGGAAGTGGAGATTTTGTCTCCTAGCAAAGATGAGACAGTAGCCACTGCTCAAATCATTGGGCAGGGTTTGGTTGTTGGGGTTGTTTTAGTGGTTTTGGATGTGGGGCTTTTGGGGGGGTTTTTTGGGCAGTTCTGTGTGAGGAATGAAAACCTTGTTAGGCTTTTCTCATAACATTTTCTATATTTTCTCAAACTGCAGTCGATAAATGTCCCTTCCCAAAGGAATTGCCTGTCTGTTGCAGACTTGTGATTGTCATTGTAACTCAGCCAGGGATAGACAGAAACTTGTTATACAAAAGTCAAAATTGATGATATTTAATAAGAGGTTTATTCTGCATGGCAAGAATTTAAACTATTGTTTAATTAGCAGGCAAACCACTTACTTTGCCCTCTAGTTCGTTATGTGTTATGTAGGTTTATGACACTGATTCATGTAGCTTATTACAGCTCATAAATGTCACCATAAAATTAGTCAAAATAAGAGTGTTAAAGTGCCTTGCTGCCATTAGTTACCCGGTTGGTTTGGCTTTGGTGACAAGTTTGTAGATAAGGCGTGAATTTTAGAGTTGAAGATGTCATAGGACTTGAGTACCACGCTGCTTCTCATTATGGAAAGAGACAGCCTCTATCCAAAAGTTGTAGCTGAAACTCATTTTCTGGTCATAGCTACTCCTTGCCTCTCCTTGTCAGCAGTGTCAGTCAGCAAACTCCACTAAGGTTAAAAGCCATTAAAATTGTGATAATTGTCAGTAAGTCAGTGATTCCACTTCTGGGAACACAGTACCAGTGAGATGCTTTCATTGGATATTTGTGGTTTTGCCCAAGTGGCAGTCAGTCAGGATGTGGAGCTTAACAATGAGAGCTGAAGTTGCCGCTTCGTTAATAGCACAGCTAATGACTTCCAGATGCAAATTATTATAATGTGCTCAAATACTTTACGTGGATCCTGGAGTCTGCACCTTAGACGACTGTTGTCATTGTGAAAAGGAAACCATGCTGTAGGAGAGAAAGTGATTTTATTGTGTGGCTTTACATCAATAAACTTCAAAAATTGTCTGATATTATATACTGTTTGTTATTTTTTACATATAGAAAATAAGGTATGGGAATGTACAGGGAAAGTAGTCCATTGCAGTGACAGAAGAACTGTCACCTGATCCCAGATCATTTTAAGGAAACTAAAGCAGCCTGTCAGATACCTTTTGTTTGTTTGCTTGATGGGGTGCAATTAGAGATGTATGTTTTAAGTGACTGAAGATAAACTTTTTAATATGTATCTTTTTAAACTGTTGCATTAAACTAGAATGTCACTTTTAGTTAGTCTCTGTTCAGAGGCTGATCTCCTCTGTTTTTAATAATTTAGGTGGAAATTGTGTGAAAGATTTAAAATGTGACAGCTCTGAAATAAGAAGATTGATGCTACTCTAGTGTGATCTGATTCGGATTCTGACCTAATTTCTTTTAGTTAGTGATTGGTATAGGACTTGTGGGGTGCACGAGCTTATGACTTTTCAAGATTACTGACTGATATTTTTAGGTTACCAGCTAATCCTGTTTAGGAATGGATTTTCATCTGAAAACTGACAGGTCTAAATTCTTCCTGTTTAACTTTAGAATGACAACAGGAAATTGTACAGAAAATGCAATGGATTGTTTGCCTATTTCACACTGTCTTGTTCTGTGGCTTTCTGCTACATGATGATTTTCTGTGTGCACGAGTTTAAAAAAATGCTATTTTTCTTTAATATTTAAACAAAAGTAAAATCTTCCATTGAAACTGTTAGTTTTGCACATGCTCTAAAAGAGTTATGGGAAAGCATTGTGTACACATTGCCCCAAAAATCTTCTGAGCCTTTCAGTCTGGATTTTTCTTACATTGCCTTGTAGCTGTTTGCAAAGCAGCCAGACTATAGATAAACTAACAAATGCAAATTCACACTTCCGTTTGCTTATTCAACAACTGTGTTCCATATATAAACACTCTTTTCCAGATGTTTTTCTCCTTGTTAGCAGTACCTTTCATGTACTTGTAAGGTATTGCAGGGAGAGCCTCGTTCTTCAATTCCACACTTAGTGAGGGGTTGCCATCTGCTGTGTGTGTCTGTTTGGAAGGTAAGCATTTTGTCACCTGTTCCTGCAGATTGAGACCATAATGCTTTACCAGCCTTATTTATGAGGTCACCTTTGTGAATTTTTATTCAACTTTGTGAAAAGTGTAAGGAAGCAGAAAAATAAAGGCCATTGTAGCTTGAATGTTGGAATGTTATATGGAGGATTTTAGCTCCTGCAGCTGTTTTGTTTCCTTTTTCTATGCCCTGTATGATGGGAAAGGAAACCACACTGAGGTAGAGAAATGAGAGTTTGTACTAAAAGTGTGAAGTGTATGAGTAATACCATGTTGTATTGACAATATTGCTTAAACTGTGTGGGTTTTGTTGCTGGCTTGGCATGCTCATATTAATAGGCTTTGCCCATTTCAGTGAAAGGACACGTGTTGGACTGAGTTTGATGTGAACTTCTGTGGGTCCCCCTGCCCCGAGTTTTACTGCCTCAAAAAGCTCTTGCAGTGCATACTCTGGATACTGAAACCCCTTCTATTCCCATTGCACAGAGAATTCCCCTAACGGCTCTGTGAGGTCTTCATCTCACTGGAAAGAGGGCTGAAGTGAAAGGGAGTGGAGTAGGAGGATGTCACATTCACATGGGAGATGTCGTGCCTCATGTGACATCCCTGCATCCTAGAACCCAGTTATAGTCGTGCTCCTGTCTTCTGAAGGCAGGAAAGGTGCAGCTCTGGTGGCACTGTTAGCAGTGAAAGACAGCAGCCAGGTCCCAGGAGCTCTCCCACACAAATCAAGACAAATTTTGCAGGGCTTTTTTCCCTGTGTTGCCTTCCACAGCAACTGTTTAGAGTTACTGAGGGTGTGTTTAGGGAAGAAACCGATTCAGCTGCTGTTCTCAAACAGCTGTTGGGGTAGAGGGAGCATTATCTCTCACTGAGGCTTTATGTGCCTCTTTTGTCCCTTCAGAACTGCCTTAACAACTGTCCACATCTACTTCCTTTTCCCTCCTATTTCCTCTCCAGTTCCTCTATATCATTTGCGGGTTTTGTTTTTTTTTTTTTTCTCCCACAATATAGAAATAAATAACACCAAATATCTGCAGAACTTGATCGACTTGTGTTCTTTAAATCTGAAAAAGCTGAAATCGTAGAGATCTGATAAACTTACTTAATCATTTGTATGCAGCTGATCTGAATATTGTATAAATTACACAGAGCTTCAGCTTTCTGCTATTTAGTTACCTGGCAGCAGTCACATGGAAGAGACAACGCTGCCTAGATACTCAAGTTGTTTAGATAATTAATTTACTTTATTTTTAATCACACAACTCAGAGTTTGTGGTATCAAAAGGAGGCTGTTTGTGGGAATGCTTTTGACTTAATTTGTATGTGTATGCATAGGATTAAGCACTTTCATTACGCTAGGGGAGACTTGTATCAGTTTAAGAGGTGCTAGTCAAGTTTTACTCACTTTCAGCAAATTCCTGAAGAGTGCATATATACATGGATACTTGGTAAACAGGCATTTTAAAGCAGAACTTTGAAGTCTCACTCATAAGGCAACTCAGAAAAACCAGAATCCTTCTGGAGGAAGGTATTACTGAAAAGAGCCAGTGGGAAGATCTTTAGAAAGGGACCTGAAATTAGGTGTACTGCATTCTGGTGTTGCCTTAAATATGAGAATTGACCAAGCTTGTCTTTAATCACTTAGGGTGAAATTAGATGCTTTTCACACACTTGCTTAATGATATTTTGTAATGTATTCTGGGACTGTCTGGGAGACAGAATGGGTTTGATAGTAACCTGCATACAATTTCATTGATAAAACGCTGTAATTATGGAAAGCTCTTGAGTGGAGGAACGTCTCTAGCTATCCTTTCTTTCATGCTGGAGATACAGTTCTTTCAAAGCATTTTCAAAAGACTTGTAGCATTTACTCAGATAAAGGCAGCCAAGGTTTGTGGCCAAAATTTAAAAACATTTACTTGCATGTTAGAAATTGTGTTGGTGAAGGAATGCTTATTGCTTGGAGGGAAAAAAAACAGGTTTTGCAAGATTTTAATGGTTTTTTCTAGAAATGGTTGCAAGAATTGTAGTGTTGGCTCCAAAATTCTTTATCTGTATGGGTTGTTTGTAAAAGCCAACTGTGCATAAATCAAGTAAGATGCTTGGAATGGATATTTGAAGCGTGAAACTTATTAATTTATTCTTTGAAGTTTTAGTAAGCCTTTAAAAGTCTGTATAATGTGCCAGCTTGGTACCTTGGACTGTGTCTCCAATGTTCACGTTCTCATTTGGTTGACTTTTACTGCTGCTGTTGTTACTAACTCTGAGTTTGGTTACATATAGGCTGATGTTGATGCTCTTCTTTGGTATTTACAGCTGTGTTGAAAGTATTTCACTTAGAGCAGATAAGATGGGCAAATGAAGGCTTATGGTAGCAACAGTATAATTCTTCAAGTAAGTGTGAGAAGCATTAAAATACCTTGTTTTATTTAAAACACCTTCACCATTAACAACACAATTGAAACTCTAAATTGTCCTTAACCCCTGAGTCATTTTATGCTTAGCATTTTATGTTATTCTGTATTTCAAGTATCATATCTATGTGAAGAATAGTATTTAGTTTTTCCCAGATGATGCCATGCTAACAGGAATATTAACTGAATTGCTTCCACGACATTTATGGATACTTCTTGAATTCCCATGTAAATGTGCACCACTTTGGGTGGTGTGTCTGGTTTGAAGTGTTTAGGTTTGAGTGGTTTTCAACTCTGTCAAAATAAGTTGCCTTACCTATTTAACTTTTGACTGGAGAAGCTGTGCCTGGTAAGGGACTGGAGCATCTGGCATGGGAGGAGAGGCTGAGAGAGCTGGGACTGTCCAGCCCAGAGAAGAGAAGCTTTGGGGAGATCTTATTAATTTTTATAAACATCAGATTGGAGGGTGTAAAGAAAACAGGGACAGACTCCTCTTGATGGTGCTCCATGAAAAGACCAGCTGCTTTAAGATAATATATAAGGATAAATTTGCTCTATGTGTTTCTCGTGTATTCCAGATACATGTCTGTGTCGGTGAGTACTATCACAAACCTTGTAGTCTTTATTTGAATTACTTGAACTGTGTGACAGATTTAATTAAAAAATTATTAATCCCTCGCAAAGCCAAATAAAAACTTTACAGCAGTGAAGAAAAACATATGATCTAAATAGAAAACCAGAACACAGATAAAAGGCCTTCTTATATTTTAATAGTAAATATGGAAGTAGAAGTATTGAATGTGTGCTGGGTGAGATTTACGTGAGGGTGGCTCAGTGTGTCAGTAGACTAAGGCAATTAAATACTTAGGAGGGGCAAGGGGAGGTCAGCTGCCATTTTAAAAGCTGGATATGAAATCCTACACTGTCAAAAGCAGTCTTGCATTTATGCAAACTACCACTTAGCAGGTGTTGGAAAACAAGGACACTTTTTGTGTTGAGAAACACCGTGTCCATGTTCAGCCAAATGAATGATTTTTGGAGAAGTTGAAAGTAGGTTTTGGGGGTTTTTTCCCAATCTTATTTTTCAAGAACAGAGATTGAAAGAGTTGCTCAGTCACTTTGCAAGGCTGTAACAATGGGTCATTGCCAGGCACTGCAGCAGGGGTTAAGGATGATGGAGAAATCAGGCACAATGCTGAAAACAGAAATGTGAAGAGAGAAATGCTGATTTTGTGTCAAACTTTTTCTTTTACTTGTTCAAAGGAGTACATTGAGAATGATCTTCTTTAAAAAGAGAATTAAGTGCATTCAGTGGGTTCTTCTCAAGTGTTGTCACTGTAACCACTCAGTGTATTATGTTTTATTTTCCTAAATGAAACTATCTGCTACTTTCACTACTTAACAAAAAAAGAAAAAAAAAAAGAAACAAAAATGCGTGAGTGGAGGAGGTTTTATAGTAGTTTCCATTTTCTCAGTACTGTAAATGAATGCACTTTAACTTTGAATAACATCACTGAGATGGATTTCTGAGTGATGGAAATTATGCCCTCTTAAAGTGCTGCAAGCCATGATAATTTATTTTTTTTTGTAGCTGACAAGTTCACCTCTAAACCATGTCCCTCAGAGCCACATCCATGTGACTTCTCCATCCCTGAGGAATGGTGGCTCCCGCACTTCCCTGGGCAGCCTGTGCCAGTGCTTGACAACTCTGTCAGTGATAACCCATTCACCTGCTTCTCCTGTTAGCTAAGTCTACCTCAGTTTGCAAAGGATAAAAGGATTTCCAAGGCTTTTCTTCTCATCTTTTTCTCCTTACCTTGACTGCAGCCTGTGCTGGGTCCCTGTGGGCTGTCACTGTCACAGCTGTGCGATGCTGATGAGTTTTAAGGAAGTTTTAAGGAAGCACAGCAGCAGTCCCTGCCTGCTGCAGCCTCTGCAGGGTCCTTATCAGCCTTGTCCTGGGTTCAAGAAGGCCACGTTTCTTAGCAATGTGAACTCCTGAAACAATAATCAATTCCCTTGCAGGGGGCTCAGCGTTTTGGTGCAAAAGCCCTGGCTGTGATACCTGTATTTATTGAATTTATTAAGATCCTGCAGGACCTGAGCAAGTTATAACCCTGTTAGGTCTTCACGTTTGAGTGGCTGACCCAGACAAACTTTTCCTGAACTAACTGGAGACAGAAATGTGCCGTGTTCCTAAACTCTGCTGTCCCATCTGCCCGTGGGTTAAATGAGTCCTGTCCTGGAAGGTCAGTCTGTCCTGCCTATGAGCCACATTTTTATTCCATCTGTTAATATGAATGTTCTGATGATGATGCCAAGAAAGAGTTTACTAAATATATACACTTTTTATGGGAATAAATAGTCCTTGAACTGATCAAGTTTTTTTCTGAATACCACAATTAAACAGATTTTGACCACCCTCTCAGTCAAGTGCTGGAAAATGACTTCACACACATACACACACACACACACACACACAGACATATATATATATATATTTCCTTTCTCTTCAGATTCTTCTTCATTCATGATGCTAGTCTATTTTGCTATATAATAGACTCTATATTGTTTTTGTTAATATATAGTATCTATTATGAAGGTATTTATATCCATAACATATAAAAATATAAAATGCATTACTATAAAAATACCTTAAATCCAGGTGCTAAACTGATACAATATAAAAAGCAGAGCTGTAAACTTTGATTTCTTGTTATGAGGAAAATTGGGAATACATAAAGCTTAAAATGTGCGTCTCAATTTTTTCCGTGTTTAAGCAAATCACAAAGAGTAGCTGAAAGATAATTTTCCATAAGAGTTTTCAATTTCAAAATTTTCTTATTCTCAGGAATTCTTGTTACAGCTGTGATTTATATTTCCAAATGTAGCAAGTGTAATATTCCAAATACTCAAGAAATTTTTCTTATTTCCCTCCCTCTTTAACACATTAAGAAGGGTGCGGGGAGGGAGAAAAAAGAAATAAGCTGGTGCTGAAAAATTCCAGCCTCACTCCTACTCTTTTATAAATTGCTGTTAGTATTCCTGTCTCCATGTGTGAGCCCGAGGTCTAAGCTTGAGGTTTAAACTATAAACAGAGATGAGATAATTTTGTACAGGAATAAATGTGCACAGATGGAGATAATCAGAAGTGACTTAAATGTGTGGGCTTTTCTGGAGGTGCCAAAAGCCCACCAGAGCATGCTGACGTTGATGGGGACTACAGGTGTGAATTATGCTCAGCCATAGCCCGAGTCTGCTCTGCTGAAGGTGTTCAGACACCTACAGGAGTACTCAGGAGTGTCTCATTAAGTGCTGTGGGAGTTGGGTATTTGGGCGTGTTCATAAATCTCTTAGACGTCTCTTTGCATATTTATTGAGATTTCTTTAAAATTCTTGCTGTGCTGTTGACAGTTGCCGTAATTAAAGTGACTTCTTTTTTTTTTTTTAAGAGCTTGCCTTATAGTTCTCAGTTAATTAAAAGAATTCCTAATGTTGTGGGCTCAAGGGTAGGAAGAACAAAAACTTTCAAGGACAGTACTTTGCATAACATGAAGGATTTCTCTAGGATTCTTTAACCTGTTGGATACATTAAAATTCAGGAAGAGGACCTTTTGTGCTTTAAAAGTCTTAATGATAAATGCAAAAAGAAGCCTTTTTAAAATAAAAACAACACTTCTGTAGATACACCTCTGAGACATCTATTCTTTGAAATTTAGAAGGAAAAATATTTTAGAAACTGTTAACGAATTCTGAGCATTTTTTTATTGACAGTCATCTGGCATGACTGACAAAAACCCCCTTATTTTTCTTTGTGTTACTTCCATTTAAGGCACACTTCTGTAGTAAAGGAAAATGTTGGTATTGGCAGAGATTCAGAATTTTTTCTCACTCCTTAATAGTCATAGTGATTAAATGTGAATAGTAACAGTTTTTTTTATTTAAGAAAAAACCCAGTAAATTAGTATTATTTTAGCAATGACATACTCTCACATGTAATTCCTATATTGTACAATAAGCCTCCATTAAGCTAATAAACCAAACTTCATGTTCTTAAAGTAATTTTCGTCTCCACTCCCAGTCATCCCTAGCCACAGTATCAGCCTCTCTTTCCAAATTCTGAATGTGAGAATATCAAAAAAACAAAAAAAAAGAAAAAACAACGGCAAAAAAAACCCTGAGTGTGAGTCTTGCAGAGTTTTGACATACTTTCTGTGGGGTATGGCCATTTTCATCCTGTCAAGTAGCGTAAATGTTTTAACAGTCAAACACACCTCCCCCCTTTCTAGTCTGAATTTAGTGTAAAAGGATTTTTCTCTGGCCTTGCTGTGCTGAGAGCTCTCTGAAGTTCTGTATTTTCCTGCACACGCTGGTCTGACCGTGTTCCCCTTGCCCATCCTTTGCTCCCTTCCTGTTCCCCCATTGAAACGTCATCATTTTGTCTTTCCATTCCCTGTCCCCTCTTTACATCCTCCTCCCCCAGCAGGGTTTGCTTCCGACCTCCCCCAGGGCCATGTGCTGCCCACGGTAGGTTTTTGCCTGCAGACAGACTCTGTGAAGAGCATCTTTTTGCCTTCTGCCTTGTTCCTCCCTGACACGGCTGAGAAACCTCCCTTTAACCTCAGCAAAGCCTCACCGTTCTCAGATCTCTTCTAAAAACTCTGCTTTGCTGGGATGACTACGGGACAAAAAGGGAATGAGACTCTCGCTCTTGTTGGCAGTACTTCCTGAGGTTGGTTTCTTTGTGTGTCCAGTCCATCCACTCGTTCTTCTCTCTGTTTGTGTGCCTTGGTTGCCGGGCACGAGACAGAGCTTTGTCCTTGCTACCAGAGAGACCAAGGTCTCCTAATCCCAGTGTGGGATTTACTGCAGTGCAAATACCAGTCTGGAGAGGTAGGTCTGGCTTTAAAATCCTTTCTGTATGAAATGAGGTGTTCGGAATCCAACACTTGGCTAGGAGGGAGCTGTGGTGATTTTTCTTTCTTTTTTAAATTTCTTTTGTTGTTCTGTGGCCTGTACTGTACTGCCCAGATTGATGCATTTAGCTACCTAGAATCTGACTTCCCACATAAGGGTTGCAACTTGACTTGTGAAAAATATGGTCAGAATTATGGAGCTTTTGTGATCCACAGGAATTGCATTTATATGTTTATATTATTTTGCATGTATGTGTTCCTTGAGCTGTGGTGTGTCCTTGTAATTTCATTTTATATATTGACTTAAAACCTCTTGACAGTTTAGCCTTTAACAATACTGCTGGACAAGCTAGTTTTCCCCTCTTGCTTTAATTGGAAGCTTAGGTCAAGTGGAGATTAATGTGTTGTCTGTGTCACTGGAATTTGTAATCAACCTTATCTTCGTACAAAATGAATTAATTTTATGTTCTTTTAATTCTTTTTTTGTTGTAAATGGTACATAAGATGATGTGTTTTGTTGCAAACTAGGGGTTGCTACTTTTCTTCCTTGCTTCAATTCATTCTTTTTTTGGGCTGGGTTTTGTTTTACTCTGTTTTAGCTGGTCCCGTTTATTTGCTTTTCTTGAAAAATTGCACAACAGGTATTTAATTTAATACTCTTTCCAAACCTGAGCTTCTGAAACTTTCTTGTCATATTGCAATAAAAAAAAACTTCAGCGAAGGAGGAAGAATAGAAAATGTTAGTGAATATATTTTTATTTAAAATCAATTCAGTGGATGACTATTTTTTGTAGTTATGCAACACTAAATTTAAAAATGAATTCTTGTCAAGGTTTTTGAATAAAAATTGTAGATGTCTTGGCGCCTTTCTCTTTTTGAAAGGGAAAAACTCTCTGCTTGTGTTCCTTAAAAACTACTTCCTTGGAATTGGCTGTGGTGTGGGGAGGTTTTTTGCTTGTGGTTTTGCTGACATTTCTCTAAGTCTTGCTTGCTTGCATTTTTAATCTTCCTGATGTTTATTTGCTTGCAGTGTTTGCAATGTCACTTCAGTTTTGCTCATAAAACTTCTGAGGCATTTATCTTTCAGCCACTGCTAATGTTAGATCTGGGTTATTTGTGGTTCCTGCTCTGTCCTTCAAACTCCTTTCTTCTCCCTATCTTCTAAAAAGATTGAAATGTTGACTTTAACGGGGAAAAATGCCAATCTATGAGTTTTTTTCATTATCATGCAGTCTGAAAGATGGTTTTCTTCTGTATTTTTGTGAAGCAGATTTTGCAAGAAGTCCTGTATAAGCTATTTTCTTTAATCTCTATATACACAAATGCAATATATGTTGTGTATGTTTGTCAAAAATACATTTATTGATTTTTTTTTGCCCCACTAAATTTATTATTCTAAAGTGATGCAAGTCTTCCTACTTGACTGTTGAGAGTTGCCTCAGAAATGGCTGACCTTCAGGGAAGAAGGAGATTTTTTTTCTAATTAAGTCTTGCCTCTAGTGCATAATAAAAACTAAATAATGAGAATTGCTGCTTCTATAAAACTATGGCAAGTACCAAGTATTTGGTGGGTTGTTCTTTAGTTGGATTTGGAGTTTGAAGTTCCAATGGCATATAAGCAAAAAGGGGAAGAGGAAAAAGATGAGAGATTTAAATGATACTTGATAAAGAAATTTGAAAAATCTGATATGCAGCAAAACCATTCTGTTCTCTAGCAGCATGTGCTCCTTGGTGTGTGCTTATATAAAAATGCAAAAAGGGTGTTATGCAAGGGAGGGTTTCTTTGCTTGACACTCACTCCGCAGCCACCTGTTAAAACATGGATGATTCCTAGTGCAGGATCTGAAGCGTGGCTGCCGGTGATGAAGCATGTTTACCAACCTTCAGCAGGCAGATTCTCTTGGTAGCAAAGTACAATTTGAAAGCCTGATCAAGTGAATGCATGCAAATTTTGGAGGCAGTACATGGGCTGGGAGGTGGTGGCGTGCTAGTAACAGGCACTGAGCTGCCAGCTGACTCCTGTAAAAAACTGCTTAAACACGACTCTGCACAGGGGTGGGTTTAAAAACACCTTTTCTGGACATCTTCAGATTTCAGAGTATCAAAAAAAGCTTCATGGCATTCTTGTGCAATATTTAATGTTACAACAGTTGACTAATGTTCTAACTTCAGTGTCAATAAATGTAATTAATTATACATTGTCAAAGCATTGAGATGAATTTATTCTCAAAATAAATGTGGAGGAACTAATGGAAATTGCCAAAGTCTATAAAGGATGGTTAGTTCTGTCTCTTCTGTCACCTGTGGTTAGCTGTGGGGGTATATGGTGTTTCTGAGTATCTCTCCTCTGTGACTCTGTGTGTGAAGTATGTTAAAGAGGGTGGCTGCCTTGGAACGTTTGAAAGTATTACTCTGAATTGTCACTGACCACATGGAGAGATGTTCACCAGTTTATTTAAGTAATTAATGGGACTCTAGACCTTGGACTTCTTGAGCTGTAAATGCTTAATATGTCATTTATACCAAATATTTTCATCATCCTGCATGTAGATCTTGAATATGTTCCTGCAGCGTCTGTGGTTTTGTTTCCTGTTACCGTCTGTCTCCAGAATCCTCTTACTGCCTATGAAGCAACATTAACATAGACCCATAATGTTTTATGCAAAGATAGTGTTACATTTTGTCCCTGAGGACTAGTGAAAGCTGTAGGAATTATTATACTCGTGAATGTATATACATGTCTTGGAACAAACCCTATTTACTAAGGACTGGATCCTTATGGTTTGAATCGATGCAACTGCTTGGAAGATAAATTTCATAGAGAGCTGACTCTATGAGAAGTTAATTTTTTGGTGAAGTTGATATATTGATAAGACTAATGGTAATATTGAGGAATAGTAGTTCTGAACAACTTTCCTGTTATCTTAAATATTTTATTTAAGAAAGGTGTTGAAATAGGAAGTTCTATTCACTCTTTGTGACTTTCTCATAAACTGAAAGCTCCACCTGTTTCTCACTCAAGATGAAAGTTTTAGCTGCTGAAGTGTATCAGGAAGTAGCGACAACTTTTGACAAGCAAACTGTTTCCTCTATCAGTAGTTAAATCCTATTTGTGTATGGAAGGTTATTAGTTATGCTTTGCCACTTGCACTTGTAGTCCCCTTTGTGTCTGTTGGCAAATCACTCACAATGTTGATTTAGCATTATTTCATGTTCTGTGTTTTCTTGGTCTTGCCTGACCCGGTGTATTCAGCCATTCAGTTTGTGCAGCCCTTGTCTGTCAGGCTGCTCTTTTTAGTACCTTTTCATCTGCTTAGCGTTCCTTTTCTTTACTCTCTCTTAGACTTGCATTTAAATATTTTCTTACCTCATCTCATTCAGGACTTTTTTTTTTCCTTCCCCCTTCCTCACCTTTCAGTTTCTTTACCAGTTTAATACTTTGTGTTTCTTACAGTGATTTCCCCACTTGTCAGATTTTCAAGCTTACCTATGGTTTTCTTTACGACTTTCTTCTCCTATCTGCTATTCTGAAATTTCATCAGTTACTGCTTCAGTAAGATGCTGCTGACATTTAAAAGTTCTTGTTCATAATTAAAAGGAAGACCTGAGCTTTGTTTTCCTATTGATGATAATTATTTATCTGCAATCTGTTACACCTAGAATGTGTGAATACAAAATTTCTGCCTCTTTGATTTTATGCTATTCTAATTTCCCAAAGAAACAAGGCTCTTTCAGTAATCCAATTTTGTCCTTCATACTTCCAATTCCCATTGGAATTTCAGTCAAACTGGTGGTAAAATTTTTACATGCTTTCTGTGAATTAGTAGCTGGCTGAGAAAGCCTCTGCTTCTACAGTAAGGGAAGATAGGGAATCAGAAAAGTTGGGGGAAAAAAGTAAAATGCAGAAAAACGGAACTGGTATTCATCTTTGCAGTATTTGCATTTTGTTGCAGTGGTTAGGAGGCTGTAAGGTGGAGCACAGCTGCTGTGGGCAGCCTCAGCAGGTTACAGAGCTGCAGGAACTCAAGAAACCCTTTTTGATAAAGTTACAGCTCAGTCACGCGTGAGCCAAACTATTTTCAAGTGTGTTCAGTCTTAGTAAATCTGCATTTGTGTGCTGATCTAGAACCAAAATGTATGCAAAGGAAGCGATAGGAGTTCTGTATATCCTCTTGGCCATTAACATTACAAATTGCATTATGTTACTTGAGAGAAGAACTACAGGCCATTGATTTATGAGTTTACTTCCTTGGCAATTTCCTTGATGCATATCTATGGTATGAATGAGTTTGGTAGCTCAGAGAAGTTTAACATGTTCTCAAACTTAGGTTTGCATGAGACATGCTTTTGGAATTGAATTGGTAACACTTTGAGACAGATATGTATAGATATATATATGTATAATGGAGTACTCTTGGAGAGCACAAACTGAGTTGCTCTGTAATGAAAATATTCCAGGAATGTAAGTGATGTCCTCGAAATGTTGGTATTTAGTCTTTAAAACCAGAATAGATACAGTCCACAGCACCGTCCTCCCAGTACTGACATCCACACCTTTTGGTGTGAATGTCACGTCCTCAAAACCTATTGGGTTTTTTTGCAGATGTGCTCCTGTTCTGCTGTGGTATTTGCTCACATAAACAGAGATCTCAAAAGCTAAGGTGTGATTCTGTTTATTAAAGGCAGACCTCAGGCCTTATTTTCTGATCGACTTAAGAATAACTTTCTTATTTGAGTTTAACTAGAACCTTGGAGAAGGAAGAGGAAACTCATGACTACTCAAGCATTCAATATTGTAAATAATTAAATTTTCCAAGATGTTAACGTACATTTGCTTTGAAACTGCATTGCAGGGGGAGTAAAGGTTTGCTTTCGGCACTGAAAATGAAGCTACTTTTGCTACCAAACCTTGAATGGGAGTATTGATAATAGCTTCAACAAAGCATGCTTTGGAAAAGAGGCCTTTCTAGTAATTAGGATTATTTATAAAAAGCACTGAGGCATTAAAGAAAGTTCATTACCCAAGCCATTACTGCACTGTGGACCAGAACCAGCAGATGAAATAGCCTTTTCAAGTAGTAGATTATAGCTGTCTAGAGAACCTGAAAACCTGGGAGTGAGAGAGGCTAAAAAGAGGAACATTATTGTTAACGACGGGGTATAAGCAATGAGGAGAGCTTAGGGGGTTCTTTATGCATCCTTTAGTACTGTCTTGTGCAAAACACCCAAACAGAAACCTGTGCTGCTTGCTAGGACATTTTCACATTATTTTTCATCGTGGTGGTAGGGCTGTGTGTTGTCCTGCCTCTCCCTGCCTAGCAGTAGTCTGGAGAGAAACCACAAAGTCCCATTACTAATTCATTTTCCTTATGCTGCCTGTGCTGGCTGTTTTCTACACGTCACTTCTTTCTTCTTTTCCCCATTTAGCTTTGTTCGAGCTACAGCTAAAACAGAGCTGTTTCTCAGAGTCTGCCAGTACAAGTTGTTCTACAGCTGTCTAGGGGATGCTGAAAGAGGGGAGGCTGTTTTCCACCTACTCAAAATAGTTCAGAAGTTGTGCCCTACAATAAACTACGTACAGCTCACTCTTTAGCAAAGGAAACTTGTGTAGTTTATTAGATCCTGCAGGTGACTGGAAAGCTGATGCCCATGCAGCATGCAGTGGTTAGAGTCAGTGACAGGTTAGAATGTGGTCAAGCTTGGCCTCACTGGCTCTCCTTTGAAAATGTCATTCAGTGTTTGTTATATTTTCTCACAAAGCTTTAAAATTCATAGCAGTGCTGTGAGAATCATGTGCAGAAGAGGTGCTGTGTGAAGGCTCATGTTATTACTGTTTTCTTATGGCTGGATGGATGATCAGAACTGTGTAGACAGTGAAACTTTTGTTTAATGCTTCCTCTGACGTTACTTTCAAGCCCTTTGCTCTGAAGTTCTGTCTTCTGTGACTGTAGGTTTCTAACTGGGCTTCGTTGCACATGTGCAGAACTCCATGTATGTCCCTTTAAATATTTTGACAACTCTGTGTGACAAATTGTTGCTACTTACAAAGAAAAATTAGAAACATTGGCAGTTTTCATTCTCTCATTTCAATTAAAAGTACTTCTCTAATCTTTGGTGGTATCAGCTGTTGACAAATGCCAGTGTCGAGCAACAGGATATAGGTTATAGCAGCAGGAAAGAGGTTAAAATCTTTTGCTGCCCTACTAACTTTTGAATTAGATATGAAGCAAATTACAATTTCATCCTTTCAATAATAAAGCAAAGGTCTTAAATGCAGAGTGATGGAATAATCAGCAGCACTGTTGCTTCCAAACAGGTGACAGTGTTGAAATTTTAATTCCATTAAATTCTGTACTCTGGAGATGCAGCTTGTACTTTCAGCCATTTGTCTGGCCACATAAGCTGGAATGTGTTCAACATGCTTGCCAAGAACAAATCCATTGGAAGAAATGTTATACTTTGACCCTAGTTCAAGAAATTCTAAAACAACAAAAGATAAATATTTCTGAAGACTTATTTAATGTCCAGCTTAGCTGTTTAGTTTTTTTTCCTCCCTGTGATCTGATATATACTTGTTTAATAGCATGCACATACAAATTTTCTATATATTTATTTCTGCGTTCCTCTATTTTAATATGACTCTGCTGTTTCTTCCCTTGGTGTTTGTCCTTTTCAAAAAGTTTGTGTGTAGAATCCTGCAGCAACAATTAATTTAAACACAATTTAATGAGAATTTATTTTTGTTTTGATTATCCACAAATCCCAGCAAATGGTAGAAAATTCAAGAAAGTTAACTCTTTTACACAGATGTACTTATATTCTTATATTCTCTGTTTTCTATTTTTGAAAAACTGTCATAAGGTGAGTATTTTGAGCACGAACACGTTTGGATCTTTGCTTAGAACTTGTATTTATTTTTGGCTGTCTGTCTGGGGTCCAGCACAATTGCTGAAGACCACATTTAGTTTGTTGACCATGGATTTGACAGGGGATGATAGCTGGGCATCCACATTGATGGGAGCTTTCTTGCTGAATACAAAGAAGGTTTTGACTTTCCTCTGGGAGTTGGACAGAGCTCCTGTTGAGAGTTGCTTGTTTTTCCTCTTGGACAGACCACAAGATGTGATGTAACAGGCTGATTTGTGGTTAATAGCAGAGGGTGAGATTGGAGCCTGGAGTATCAGCTTGATGCAAGAAACGAGCTAATGGATCCAATTTCTATATAATAAACTTAGTTGTTCTTGGAGTGCCTCATAATTTGGTTGCTTTGATTATAAGATGAAGTTAATTTTATTATTCATTAAAAATAAATAAAGTTTTCTGTGTAAGTTCATAGCAATGCTTGCAGCTCTTGCTGCCACAGATACCCTGAGCCCTAAAGAAATGGGAGAGCATTACCAGAAGCACACACGGGGTTGGTGTGTAGGAACAAAGGACATTCTGCTCATGACTTTAGAGATCATCCAGGTCTTTAGATATCATCAGATGATCTGAAAAGTGTGAGGCCTTGTTTTTCTGCATGTGCCATGGTTTTGCCCTTCAGAGGACAAAACCCAAATGGAAAATTGAGAATGACAGAAGAGGATGTCATATATTAGCCTTTGACTGAGAGGAGTTGCAAGAAAGGGAAGAGAAAAATATATGTATTTTATCTACACTAGAAATATGATAAAACTTATTGGCTGGGAGTCCTTTTTTAAAAATTCATTAAAATTAATGAAGTAGCTTAAAGGTTTGTTTGTGCAGTGGACTTCAGGGACTCTTGAAGCCATGAAAGCATGTCTCGTGGATACTTTTTTCAATGGTTTTAGGGATTTTGTAGATGATGACTGGGACTCTGAGGCTCTGTAAGTTACTTTCTTGCAAAAAAAAACCCCAACCAAAACCCAGAAAAAACCAAAAACTATTTCTTAATCTCTCGGTCATCATGCTGACATTCCAAAATGTTCTTTTCAGTGAGAAAATGCTATTTTGGGCATATGGTTTTAATGCAGCAGCAAGACGAAGGTTATTAATATTCCCTGTCCTTTGACTGTAAATGGCTGTAAAAATGTACACTTCTTTTGCCTGTTCAAGATCAGGAACATTTCTGATTTTCTGAAGTTCATTGAAGTCCTATTCCTCGTCCTAACATTTATTTGGTTTATAGAAAGATCAGGTTACTTTGTGATTATGTTCTTAAATGCATTTCCTGGAGTGTTTCTAATCAGTAAACAGTATATGTACCATAAGGATTTCAATACATAAGGATTTTTCGTTATGGATTTTCCTCTAATCCTTTTTCCCTTTATCTGTTGTGTTCTCCCCTTTTTTGCTCTTTCCTCCCTGAAATATCACAGCAAGCAAACTGCATGAAAGGAAGAACATCAGATGGTTTAATTTCTGTAGGACTGAACTACAGCAAGTGATGTGCTAGGTAGAAAACTGGAAACACTTCAGAGTGCTCCGCAAAAGCACAGACCCACATGGGGGAATTAAGGTGGGATGCCACCCAAATTGTTTCTAAGTGGGGGAATTTATTTTTGAAAGTGAAGGCAAGCTGCTTGCTCAAGATGAAAATTTACTTGTTTTTATGGCACTTTATCAGAGACTGCTTTCCCTTCCTTCAACTTTCATCCCACCGCCTCCTGCCAATTTGTACTACATGCACATGCACAAAAGCAAACATGCCTCCCCAACCTAAAAAAACCCCAAACCTGGAGTATTTATACTCTTACTCTCCCTCAGTCCATCTGTCCTGCTGCTTCTGTTGTGACCCAGTGTTGTTTTGCTTTTCTCACTTCATGGGATTACACTCCAAATTGCCACTTCAGGCACAGTACATGGTGCCACATCAGCTGTAGATGGGTGGTGAGCGAGAAGACACAGTGACATCTGTCAGCTAGAAGAGAATGGGCTGGCAGAAACATTGCTGAAAATAAAATTGAGCAGCAGAAGGAACAGCAAAACCAAGACTCCATAATACAGTTAAGAGAAATGGTTTCATGCATTTATTTTCTATATTAAGGAACGTAAATTATAAAATGTGTAGTTAGCAAAAGTGTGCATAAATCTGGTATAGTTGCATGATTTTTTTCAGCTGCCTCTTCTTCCTAAGGAGCCTGTGAGGTGTGTAGGGAATATGTACAGCTTCAACCAGTTGGAAGCCCTCACCTAGACTTAGGACTTGCAGATCTGAGTTAGTATTATCAGCTTTGCTGGCATGCTTCTGCTCCTTCCAGGACACTCCATCACCTTTTCTATCACACTTCTGCCTTTTATTGGACTGATCACAACTGAATGAAGAAAGTTTATTATAACACTAACAAAAATGTTTTGAGGTGGCTTCAAATTTATGACTTGACCTATTGAAATGAATGTTCTTCTTTTGTTTCTGTGACCCAGTCAGGCAGGATACAGCCCGTGGCACCCTGAGCAGGTGTGGATTCAGCCTTTGGTTGTCCTGCTGTCTGACCTCTGCTTTATGCATTTGACATGGTCAGTGGCTGAACAGCAGCTAAAGTGCTTCTGAACACTCAGTGTTATTGAGGACCCTAAGTTTTGTTTAGATGTGTGGATGGTTTAATGTTAGTGGAGTATGTTTCCTAAGTGTATTGGTTAATTAATTGCAGTGTCAGTACTGGAGTCAAAATGTGTGTGGTATAAAGACACTTGACAATGGTATGAGCACACATCGTGTCTAAATGCAAGTAATCTTATCAGAAATCAGGCTTCTTTTCCTCTTCTCTGATCCTTTCTTATCTTCTACCAACAGAGCATGTGACTGTTCTTTGATTTCACTTGCCTGCATTAAGCAGGAGGCCGTAGCTTATCCTGTTGTTAATGCTGTGGTTTGAAAGAAGGAAAGGTAGATTAAGCCTCCAAAAAGGAAGCCAAAATCTTACAATCCCAGCACAGACTGCACTGTTTCAGAACACTGATTGGCCAACTGGGCTGGGACATCTGCTGGGATATTCCCGCAGGAATAAACAACTGCAATACCAGGAAATCCATTAATTTGCATTCGGTTGGGGTATAGTGCACATCTGTTTAGGCAATGCAGCTGCAGTAGGAGACTGTGGTTAACATCAGCCTGGAATTCTAGTTTATGTGTACTGAAGTTTGTCTGGCTTAAACTCTTAAAACATAGCCCTCCCAGTTTGGACTCATTACTCCTAGAAAAGAGGTTTTAGAGTATTGCCTATCCCTTTTAGGGTGTATTGCATCAGCTTCTGCACGAGGCATGACTCCTGGCATCCCTTAGCACAGGAGCTCTGGGATAAGGCAGGTGTTTTCACTCAGCCTGTATTTGCTGGCTGTAGCTCTGGTGTGCTGGCAGCCCACGGGCTTCACGCTTGAATTATTGTCAGCTTTCAGGTTAACGCGCCCTTGGTAAGAGTGGAGGAGGGTCACATCTTGATGTTTGTCCTTGGCTGGTCTGTAACAACTTGTTCTACAGAATCAAACAGTTGCAAACAGAAGGGCAGCTTGCCCTCTTCAGGGAACAATCTGGAAAACAGGTCAATATTTTCATTAGGATCCTGATGTGGGGGGTTTAAGAGCACCTCTTGGAGCTGGTTATGAGACAACAACAAACTGTGCAGAGTCAGGCAGGGTGGCATGAGGCTGCATCTGAATACACATTGGCTGTGTCTGGATGGATATATGTAAGAAGAGGAGAATGAGAGACTGCTGTGACTGGAGGTTTAGAAGGCTAATGAAACAAAGCAGTTTTAAAACCAGCTTTAAACTTTAAACAGAACTTGGGTAGGTTGACATTCATTGACAATACTTGTTGCTAAACCCTGGGTTTTACTCATTCCTGGTCATTACCACTGCACAGTCAAAGCAATTAGTCTGTAAAAGTCTCATTATAAATCGTGAGCAGAGGGTACCAAAGAGCTGGTGTCATGGATTTGGCACTGATGGCTGTGGGCCTTGACAGGTCTGTCACAGGTGCCTTTTCTTGCTGCTTAGCAGTCCTTTTCAGCTTTTGCTGCTATTAAAAGAAAAGCAGATTTTTTCCAAAATTCAAGGTTGCACCCCATCAATGACTAGTGATTGACCATCACTGAGTAGCTCACAGTTTTGGGACCTCTCCTTTTGACCTGTGCCCATATTTTCCAGCTCTTGGTTCTTATCTCATATCTAAGCTGTTTGCTGTAACAAGAGGCTCCTGATACCCAGCTCTAGCTCATACAATTATTCCTGGAATAATTTCTTAAGCATAAAAGGCCAGAATTTGGGACTTGCATGTTTGGCATTGGAATGCAGACCTTTTCCTGGCAGTGGCAATACTATTTTCACTGAGCCACATGGTAAAAAAACGCACGCTGTTTACTAGTCATGATGTGTAAAGTTGCTTATGTCTGAGTTTGTAAAAAACTAATAATTAAACACCCCTCAAGCTGCTGTTTTTATGGGTGCGAAAGCTTCTGCATTGGCTACAGACAATTAAGGTTTTAGAACTACGTAGCTAGTGATGAATGGTGCATTCAGCTGATGAACAGTTTAATCCTGAGTATCCTGATTTAATCCTGAGTTTCCTGAGGATAGTGGTGTTCCAAGCTTACCCTAAGTACCATTTCTAATATAGGTACAGATTGGACAGAGAATATCAAGCCGTGTATATGTACATACTTATAAAGAGACTTTGCTTAATCTCTTGTAGATGATTAATTCTCCTTCTTAAAACTTGAAGACGTGGATATGTGTCACCAAAATCTGTTCGCATGAAGATGAACTGTTTGTACTCTATTTTGCGCATTTAAAACAAAAAAAAAGGGTAAAATCTTAAGATGCTGAGAAATGTGTGGTTTGCACCCCTGATGTTCGGATCACTTTAGCATTGGGATGCTTATCTGAGATGATTCTTGATGATAGTGTGAGGTTTCTTTGTAGCAATGACATCAGCACGGTAATGTTATCCTCTCTAACGAGTGAATTGACCAGCTGTTGAACAGGGGTTTATTAAATACAGAACAGGAAAAATGTGTTTCTAATGAAGCTATATGATAGTACGTTCAGTATATTAAAATTCTTGTGCCTGTGTAAATGGGTGTAAGGTTAGCCCTTTTTCAAAGAAATATGTGAATCATTTTTTTCAGGGTAGGAGCCGTTGTGTTGTAAATTGTGGCATGCGTGCATGTTTTTCACAGAAGATGTAACTAGACTGTTTAAAAACAACCCCCAAAGCCCAAACAACGCCTGCCATCCCCCAGTATGTTGTTTCAGCTTTGGTGGGATTTTGGCTGGTTAGAGTTGAATTTGAGAAAGAACATAACAAAGATGCTGTTTATTAGAGGTGTTCTTGCCTTGTATACTCTTTCACTTTCATCCTGTTTTTCACACTTGGTGTTTAGTTTTTGTACGCTTGCTCTTCTGACTAAGTCGGGAGGAATTCTCTTCCTAAGGGTTTCACAAACAAACTCACGCTATAACATTCAGTTTCCAGAGGGTGCTGGAATTATTTCAAGAGATATCTTAGAGTGGGACCACTCTTTCCAAAGCTTAAAAATGGGGTGGTGAGTGGCTGCAAAAAAAGCACCTGCCATTCTTTAGAGGCACAAACAAATATGGGTTCCATATCCTCTTTAGATATGTGCATCTGGAGACTAGACTAGGAAAAGGTCTCAGTAATTAACAGGATTGCCTCCTTTGGGAACGTTTATAGGGTGTGCAGGAGAATAAGGGAAATACACCACCACCTGAAGTTTTGGAATGTCTTACTTGGTATGGGCAGAGAGATAACTTGTCACTCAAAATCCATCAGTGATTATAGTAGACAAATGTGTGTTTATTGCTTCAGCTCTTGCTCAGTTCAGTTATTAATTTCCTGTCAAAACAGAAACACACAGAGACATTTCTGTGCTGCTGTCTTCATGCATTCTACATCACCCCTTGATGTCTTCTGTCCACTGTCCACTCAGGTACCAAATAATGACTCATTATAGGTATGTGCTAATCATTAACATAGTTGTGTTGCAGTCCTTGACAGCTGTCAAATCTGGGATTAAATATGTACCAAAGTCAGTTCAGCTGGCCATGGAAGCGCCGGGAAGCACAGGGATTCTGCTGTGCAGTTTATAAACCTCCACGGCCACCAGCAGTGCTGTAAAGTTAATTAGTTAAGTACATGTAGTTGGGCACTCATCAAGTTGCTGGCCACTGGAACTGCTTGAGGAAAAATAGGGCTGGTTGGTGATGTTTGGGTTTGGGGTTCTCTGTTTGTTTGTGGAAATAGTGGGGGCCATTCTTCCATCTGTCAATGAATTTTAGTCCTTTCTTATGGCAAAAGTTTAATATTTGCTGTCTGCCTTCTTACAGTTTTTGAGTGGATTTAAGATTTATTTTTCTGTTGATAAACAGAACCGAAAAGTCAACAGCTCTATTTAAGTAGATCATTGCCATAGTGTAATGTCATTATGCTGTTTCTTATACCACCTTTTTTTTTGTTCTAGAACTTTAAAAAGAAGCCTGTGAAATACTTGCATTTTTAATTGCTGTTTTTAATGTTAATTATGTTCAGAGGCTTTTTTCCCCTAAACAACTAGTCATAAACAATCATTAGCACTTGTCTGTTAAAATATGGTGGTGATAGGTTTACTTTCTTATTCAGTGTTTTCTGCTTCACAAACAAGTGATAATTGGGGAAGAAATATTGACTGTTTAACCACAGATCTTATTGCTGTAGAGGATGTTGTCAGTGCTTACTTGAAATTAAATCACTGAGGGAGTTTATCTTGAATATTTTAGATTACTTTTTAAAGTTGTGGTGTCGTTTTAAACTATGGAATTTTCTATATTTTATTGCACCCAGTATTGCAAAAGAATAGTAAAACTTTCAGCTTTTAATGAAAGAACAGTATTCTACTATTCAGTCAGCCCAAAAATATACCAAGGCTATAGTTAAATGAACATAAAGAAGTAAAACTTCTCCCTGCCATTTCTTGGAAAATTAACTGAAATTTATGGAGAGCACCATTAAACAGACTCCTTCATTTTCTCTGTTGAGACTGTTCATTTGCTTTACTGAGATATTTTCTGTGTGAAAAAAAGTCAGCTTGAGGGCTTTATGATGTTTTTCACTGTACTTGCAATTAATTTCTGTGCCCCATTCCTCCTTAAGCAAAAGATGGCTGCAGATTATTCTTTTAGCAGCATGAGTGCCCGGGACAGTGCCTGCCTTGCCTGCTTTTGGTTTAAGCAATGCCCCTTCACTTCTCAATCAATCTCAATCAATGATGTGAAATGTGCACACTCAAGACACATTGAAGATAAGTGCTCCAAAGGTATTTGTGTCCCACTGCAGAACTCCTGCTTCAGCTGGAAGCAGAAGATCTATAGGGAATTTTAACAAGCAGGGAGCACTGCTAGCAGGCATCTGAGTAATTATCCTATTAAAACAGAGCAACATCTGCATTATCTGTGCAAGCGCAGAATGGAAGGGAACGTTATGTTCTCTAATCCTGTCTGGGAGCATTATGAAGTTAAAAGGATAACATTTTACCAAATCTGTGTTCTAACATGATAGGTTACACTTAATTACCTTTTAATTACCCCTCTTCTAATTGGACTTTAAGCTAAGGACCCTGCCTCTGACTCTCATCATAGACCATTTCTTGCCTTTGAATTTTTTATGCCAGGTTTTATAACTGAGTTTACCTTGAAAAGTTGGTCCTACTGTATCTTGGAAGCCTTTATTACAATTCTTTTTCCCTTGTGTATGCAAAGCTCTGAGAATATTAGTTTATGTACAAAAGACATGTTGCAGCATTCAGAAGTTTGTGTTTTCAATGGAGTTGCAAAGAGCAAACTCGTTGGAGTATGTTTTATGGATAAGGAGTAACTGTGCAGGGAAGAGGCCACACAGGAGCAGGACATTATTCCAGCCTCCCGACTGCTTGCAGTGGAAGCCAGGAGAGTGTATTGGCTTAAATAATGTAGATTTCTTCTTTCCTCTTTACCCCTGAGGGAGTCTGATTTCCTGATCACCTATCTAGCCATATGCTGTAGCTCTTGCCAGGATCCCTGAGCAGTGTCACTGCCAGCTAAAATTACTTGTTTTCTGAGAAGTGAATTACATTGAGAATTGTCTTAAATTGCTGCACTGGCAACATCGCAAAGTTTTGCATACACACACAAAAATAAATATGTAACAGCAGCCCTACTTTGAAATGCAGCTCAGGAACCTCTTCAGGCAGGGAATTTGATCCAGATCCTGGGAGGTGTTCTCCACCTGCTCGGGCGTGTCGCTCCTGCTTTGTTGTCTTTCCAGTGCTTTTCTCAGCTTCTTTTTGCTCTGGCTACTACAGTACAAGGGTGAGACATGCAAATTAAACATTGACAGAGCAAGCACATTGTCTGCTCCTGGTTTTCACCAGTTAGAGGGAAGACCTAGTGTGGCCAGTAAAAACTTCAGGTGTGCTAACTGCTTTTTTCTCTCCTCTTGCTACAGGATGGGACTGAAATATGGATATGTGTTGACAAAGGAGTTGGAATAAGACTGAGTCCTGCTCTGTGATATTTATATACCTGGACCATGAACTTGCTGTTTGGCTTCATGCTTTAGGAACCTTTGTAGTAACTGTGTGAAGCTGTTGGGAATCATGGCATTCTCTCCATGGAAGCTGTCCTCTCAGAAACTTGGTTTTTTTCTGGTGACTTTTGGTTTTATTTGGGGAATGATGCTTCTGCATTTTACTATTCAGCAACAAACACAACACGAAAGCAGTTCAGTCCTGCGTGAGCAAATTTTGGATCTCAGCAAAAGATACATCAAAGCGTTAGCTGAAGAAAATAAAAATGTGGTTGATGGGCCTTATGTTGGGACAGTGACAGCATACGGTAAGTGCGTTCTCTGGATTATTTGATAATCTGATTAAGACTTTTTCCTCAATTGTCCAAACATTGTACTTCATAATGCTGCTCAATTGGCAGTACTTCACCCTGTGCTTTTTCTGTACAGATGGAGAAAATGCTCTTCCCTTGTAAGTATGAAGTGGGACAAATTTTACATTTCCAATCACTTGGAAATGAAGCTGCTAATTTTTATTACATCTGTCTAGTAGCTCTATCTAATATGCCTTAGGTTATTTGGTAGGACTCAGTTTTAAAAAACTTTTTTGGTGTATCTGAGAAACATGGGAGGCTTTTCAGTTTTCGTTTCAGTGATCTAAGAAATTCCCTGTGGAAAAACTTGCCTTAGGTTTAAAATGGAGACCTGCTATATTTATTTCTTCTTCTCTCCCATTTCACTTCTTTATTCAGTCAATTTACTTAATGTTTTGAGTTTATTTATCTGGTAAAATCTTAAATTAAGCTTAACTATATCCTATTTGCCTCAGGGCAGAAAACTCGGTGAGTTTAAGTGCTTTGTTTGGCAGTAGGTTTTAGTGCTTACTCTCTTCCAGTTTGTACAGGAGAGTTAAGATTTTGTGCATGTGTCAGACAAAGCAAGCAGAAAAGAATGAAGCATATTACCAGGAAATATTACTAAAATAAAAATATAATCCAATTTCAGGTTACGTGTGGCTCCTTTTCAGTCTGTTAAGATCACATAATACACCTTACTTGTTTAGCAGTTTTTAGACTCACTTTCTTTCCTACTTACTTATGCACTTCCAGGCTCTCTGGAAAACTAATTTGTCATCTAGATTTGTTTTCTTTTATAGTTGTCGTAATATTCAGCTCTGAAGAAATTGAGTAGATAGTTTTTGTATGCTTAGACAAAGAATATAGACTAGGATGCAACAGATAGATATAACTGAACCTTTTTCTCTACTTTTCTCTTAATACTGTATACTTTTTGGTTCATGCAATGAAAATATCCTGCTGGAAGGTTGTCGCCGTGTCTTGTTTCTGTCACCACTCCTTTTTTCCTCTAAAAAGCAAATCTTTGAGTTTGTGTGCCTTTGCTTGCCTGTTAGCCTCAGATTATTTTCCCCAATGCAGCTAACAATTATATTGCTTCATTGCTTGAACAACAACCTGCCCTTATTCTGTAACTCCAGATTTCTGGCTGCATGTTGAGCTATACTGGAATTGTAGCCTTACAAAGCAACACAAGCAAAACAGAGTGGTACTAGATCAAGATTTAAGTTGAGGATGTCCAAGCAAGGAGAGATCCCCAGAGGATTGTGTGATTAGGCTCAAAACACACCTTTATCTGCTGCATAGCCATCACCAGTGTCCTGTTGCTGTGCAAGGGTGCTTGATGGTAGGTGAATTGAAGAAGAAAATAGACGCCAAACCCCAAACAATCTGGCTTCAGATATTGAAAATAACTGCATTAATATGGGTACAGGACATCCATAAGCTAAGTCCCCCCTGCAGCTTGTTGCCTGTGGCATTAATTTCCTGTTCCAAATCCCGCTGAGGAATAAGCTGCCTTGCCTCCAAACACTGGTCAAGTTCCTGAGGAGAAGTTAAACTGCATTTGGAAGGGGGTGAAATAACTTTGTAACACTTCTGTGAAGGGAAAGATAAGGTTTGTGTAGAAATTTCAAGTCCATGACTGAGAAGATTTTTAAGATAAAAAACTTAAATTTTAGGTTTGGTCAGATGTTTTTAACAAAATAGTTTAGAAAGATGCAAAATAAAGGTAACACAGTTATTTAAAATATTTCAGGGAAAAGGACTCTGGTGAGTGAATAACACCATATTAAATAATACTTTATGAAACTGGGTAAGGTAATTACTTAATAAGTTAATTTGTCCTGTTTGGCATACCAAATGACTTGTTGCTAGCAAATAATCAGGTTAGCTTTTCAGAAATAAACACATTAATGACTGATGTTAATAATAATTGGTAGAGGTTTCTTCGATATTCTGTGAAAATTAATGCTCTTGCTTATTTAGCCTTTTTATTTTTCTTAATGTTATCCTCTGATTGCTTTAAGTGAGCACAGTCTTGATTTCCATGTTCAAGAATAAATTTAATGTTTGCTGGGTTTGGCTGCTTTTACCCACCTGAAAGGTTTTCAGTCATTTCTTTATTGTGGTTGCACAGCTTGTTTACTTTCTCACTTTTTCTTTCTACCATGTATTCACCTGTCAGGTAGGTGGATCAAACATTTTCCTTTTAAAAGTTATAGTTCAGATATTCACAGTGAATACTGGATTTTTCTTTATAGCAGTAAACAGTTCTTTTACAAAAATTCTGTGAATCTGTGCCTCTGCCCTCCCCTGCTCAAACCAGCCTCCACTTGCCTTTTTGTTCTGACAAGCTGTCTCTCATATCAGCGTTTTGGTATCAGAATTAAAAAATGATAAATTTGAACTTTTTCTGTCTTTATGATCTGTGTATGCCTTTATGTAGGCTACGTTTCTTCCTCACCATTTCCTAAATTATTTTTACTACTTTTTTACTAGGTTTTTTTCCTCCTTCTGTACTGTGGTTTTGTTCATGTTAAGTCCATTCTTTCCTTTTCTCCTGCACACTATGCCATTAAATGACTTTTGGACCCCTTTTAAAATAGTCCAGATGTGTGGACTAGTGCTTCAGATTCCACCTTCTGATCTTTTCAGGACAAAGGAAAACACAGTTACAATGAGAAAGGCTTTCTTTATGGCACCATGGAATAAATACAACTCTCCTTTCATTTGGAGAAAAGAATTATAAGCTTTCTAAAGTAATAGCATTTTCTTATTTAGTCTCTCATTTGCACAAGAATTGAGATAGTCATGGGAAAAATCTAAAAAAAAAGCACAGAATGAATGTGGCAAAAATACAACTGATGTAGAGACAGTGGAATCTCTTCAGATGTATGGAGAAGTTTTCTATTACAGATCAGAGAGTTATTTGATTCTAAAGTTGTGTAAAACAGAAAATATATTATACCAATATACATGCAATTATTTTATGTAATTACATGGAAAAATGATGTAAATTATTCGTACCAAATTCTTTAATCTTTACAAGAGTAAATGAATGAAGGACAATGGTTTCTTCTTCTTTGGCTTGTTGCCATTATAATTATACACTTTAGTATGATAGTGGTCTAGCTTTCTCCTCTTGCCCACAGTCCTTTTAACTTGCCAAACTGTCTTGTGTTCCTTCAAGGAATCTGAACAAAATAAAAGCCAAGGAAAAAAATATCAGAGAACTCTTTCCGTGCTGTCATTTGATATGCAAATTCCTGTTATTGTTCATTGTCTTCCACGCCAAGGAAGTGCTGTGTCAGACCAAATAGAGACAATCACCAACAGGCTGAAGAAAGGAAATGTGATTTTTGGTGTTTTATGAATATAACAGAAAGGTTGAATTTAGTTTTTTCTTCTTTTTTGTTTTTAATTTGCCAGTTCAGAAACTGGTTATGTGGAGGAGATGCAGGAGAAGGTTTTTGTACTGGCTCAAAGCTGTCCCTTTTGGGAAGGGGATTTTTGTTCCCAGGTGACTGAGTATCAACAGACTGTTCCTCCCATGGTGCTTGAATATGGATTTAGGTTTAAACTCATTATTATTTAAGCAGCTTCTTATTACTTGAGCCATTGCAAACCAAGCATTTTTCTGTTCCCATAAAGACTCACATTTCACCTTGGATGTGGATATCTATATGAGTTGCAGTGTACTTTGTAAAATAGACAGGCTGACAAGTTCCATGGCCAGGGAACCTTGAACAAGGTAGGGAACATGAGCGCATAGAGCTGGTAATGGCAAAGATTTGCACTGAGAAAGTCTCTCTCTCTGTCTCTAAATATAGATATAGATATATATCTCCAGTCTCATTCTTGTATTTTCTGATTCTGTCTGACAAGTGTGTATTGCATTATTAAGCAGTTTAACTTCATTTGCAGATTTGAAGAAGACACTTGCTGTCCTGTTGGATAATATCTTGCAGCGCATTGGGAAGCTGGAGTCCAAGGTGGAAAATCTTGTACTTAATGGAACAGGAGCAAACTCGACCAACAATACTACCACTTCTGCTCCCAGCTTAGGAGCAGCTGAAAAGCTTAATGTAGCAGGTGTGTATGGCAATTACTGAGATTATTTATGGGCTGTTTAATCTGAACCTTTTCTCTCTTGACATAACATGATTTTTCAGTGTTAGATATTTGGAGTGTCTTAGAAAACAAAATTCAAAGCTTAGCCTTTATCAATGACAATCTGAAGTCCGAGCTCAGAGGAAGATCTTTCTTCTGTGGTAACTTGAACACATTAGAAAATCCAATTCTCTGCTAAAAGGAATAATCTACCCATTTATAGGAGGTGCTTCATGCTTTAAATGGTTGCACTTTAGAATGATGAAACTGGGGAGATCTTTTCTCTCTAAGCCTAGCTATTTGGGTTGGTATCAATCTGCTCTGCCATTCTACCATATGCACTTTATTGGTTATTAACTGAAAAAAAACATTTATTATATTTGTTGGTCATGATTTAAAACTGTCTTCACCTACAGTGTTTAATGGCTCTTAGGATTTGACAGAGAGAGATCACCTACCTGGTAACTTCAGTTAAAATAAAAACATGTTTTGAGATTACATTTAAAGTCATTAATTTTGTCTTCAGTGAATGGACTGTTTTGTTCTGCCACCCAGTTGAAACAGATACTGGCAGTCCTGACTCACAGGAAGGTCTGAGGCAAAGTCTGATGATCTTTGCCGTCCCAAAAAGAGAACAGACCAGAAAAGTTAAGGCAACTTGGTAAATAAGTTGATAACTGTGCTCCTGTGTCTTGTCTGTCCTTGGGTTTCCTGCAAAAATAAATTCTTCTGTTGAGGTGGTGTTACTTACTTAAATTGGTCAAAATAGAGAAGCAAAGGCTGCCTTTGGTAGGAAAATGCCACTGGAACAAGTCTGGGAGAGCAGATTTGTGAGTGATTGCCTGATGATGGTATGGCAGCAGAGTTGCTCTCAGCTGCTCAGTCCTTATTGCGTTGGTCTGTACCAGGGTGCAAAGCCCTGTTATCTCTAGGTCAGACAGACCTTTCCCCCCACCATCTGTCTTATCTTGGTTAAACTGAAGGCAGATCAGGAACAAGTACCTGAAGAGGTGCAGCACCTGCGGGGTGCTGACTGGGTGAGCCACGTTTCCCCCACAAGGCATCCAGCACAAGATCTTGGTTGGAAAAACTCCCACTGAGCTGGAAAGTGAACAAGTACAGCACTGTTATGGTTTCTGGGCCATATATAAAATGAAAAACATCCCTGTGTGTTTTCTTTTCATAGCTGGGCAAAAGAGACTTGATGCTGTTATTTCCTTAGATTTGCAGATAATTGGAACAGGCATGCTCATGTTGTTGCTTTAAAATTTATAGGCGAAGGTTCGTCGTTCTTACCTGAGTAGGAAACCTCTTTCATCAGTTCTTAGGGTGATTTGAATGTTGTTTATTATTTTTGGATTGGGCTAGATTCACGGTTTTGGTATTCAGGAGCAACACTGAAGGAGCCTAGTAAGAGTTTTCTGTTTGCAGTATTTGCAGTACTTTGTGCTGCCCGAGGCTTGCTCTGTGGCAAAGAACACAATTCCTCTTATTAGAGCTGCAGGTTTTTTACCTTTGACTCTTGGTACAGAGTTTAAAATGTCTGAAGCAACCATTTAACAGCAGCAACAGGAAAGACCTTTAGGTAAGAGTTTAAGGTTCGATTCATGTATTGTTCTGGTGACTGGATAATGTCACTGCTCAGGTACCTCCGGGCCGAATAGGACCAAGGGTTGGAGTAGAGCTTGAAGCTAATCCCTGTGTTAAGTGCCTGCTCTTCATCCATTTGAAGCAATCAGTGGCAATTACTCAGATCAGAGGCAGCCAAATGGAAATGAAAAACTTGTTTCTACTTCTTCCTCCGTGGCAGTTTCCTGACAGCACACTCTGGAAGCCATATGACTCCAGCATAATCATAATATAAATATCTTCTCTGTTAGGAAGGAATTGTTCAGAAAATAAGCTAGGTGAGGACATTGTGATTACAATACCAGTGTTGGTTTTGCCTGTAATATTTCAACAACGTCCCTTTTATATTGTGTTAGAGCAATTGAGGTAATCTGAAAATTGTGGTGAAGGCATTTTGTTATCCAACAGTTTGTCATTTTACTGGAGTTGAAACATATGTATACAAATACAGATAATACTTTTCTTTATAACATTCAGCTGTTACACTGTGGTCACAAAGCAAGCATGTTAGTATTACCCTTCCTCTCTTTAGCAGTTCTAATGTTTTAATGCTGACTTTAGACAGATTCATGTTAATTATTGTTAATAATTTTGGTCTTTCTGTCTGGACAACCACAGTGTTTGTGGAGCATCTGATTAACATCACGTTTAATAATTTTGGTAACCTTTTCTAAAGGCTTCTTGAGGGTTTTTTTTGGGTTTTTTTTTTGCCTCTGAGTTGCTGCTTAAAACTCTGCAATAAATTAGAGCATTTTATAGCCTCATTTGTCAGTGAAACAGTGCAATGTCATTAGCAGATTTTCCTACGAGAGTCTTGCTTTCAGTAGAGCTATGTCATGCATTTGTTGTTTGTGGATTGACATTTCACAGTACACTGAGACCTCCGGTTCCATAATTTGTACAGCCCCCTTTACCTATGGAAAGCCTTTCTGAAATAAGTGAGGCTTCATGTTCACCCTGGAATCTGTTCACACTGCTTGTAAACCTTGGTAGTAAAGAGTCACAAATCATCCTGAGATCTGCATTTTGTCCTCACTGACCTTGAGTAAAGGTTACTGTGTTATATACTACTGGAGTAGATAGAAATGATAAAATAAGACATAGAGTGACAGGAAGGTGGTTATGCTGTGTTTATCCTCACTGCTGATTACGACAAATTCAAGAGCAAAACACAGTATTTTTCTTACAACTTAAAACTGACTGATGGCAGGCTAGACTGGTTAATCTGAATATACTGTAAGCTTTTCTTCATTGTGTACTGTAAGTATTGATAACACTTTCATGGAAAAAAAATTAATACTCAACTGCAAATCAGGAAGAACAGAGATTATGATGATTAATCAGCATTTCTCCTTCCGAGGCCTCTTTGCAAGTATAGAAGTTAACAAATATCAAAGAGTATTTTTCTTTTTATTAAACAGTGTTCGGCAAAACAGATTGTAGTCTTCACTAAAGGCAAGGTGGGCCACAAAATGTGGGGAAGTCCAGAGCTGGGCCAGGACATGTTGAAACGTGGAGTTTATAATCCATTGTAATCGACTTCCTGAAGGAATGAGCAGTAACTTCTCTGAAAGAGCCTGACAGCAGAAGGAAAAGGAAGCACTGGCATGGGAAATAATCAAGTTGTTCAGCAGTTTGGAAAAAATACCTATCTTTGTTTTGAGTTATGAAACAAAGTTTTTTTTCTTTTTTAAGTTGTTCCACATCTGGCTATCAAGTGTGGTGTAGGACTGAGGCAGCAGTGGTGAAATCTGCCATGGAAATATCTCTCTGTGGTGGTGTGGAGTTTTTGGTAGATAAAAGGATCTGAAGAAAATCCATCTGGATTATGCTCCTTCATGATAAGAAAGTGATAACAGCAGTTGAAATTACTGCGGATTTAGCAAAGACTGTAATTTAACTCTCTCTGAAGTAGGTGAACTCAAACTTTCTTTTGATTCCATCTTGAGTTTTGATCACAGGGCTGGAACACCTCTCCTAATGAAGACAGGCTGAGAGACTGGGGCCGTTCAGCCTGGAGAAGGGAAGGCTCTGGGGGACGTTAGAGCCCCTTCCAGCACCTAAAGGGGGCTACAAGAGGGATTTTTCACAAGGGCGTGGAGTGATAGGATGAGAGCAAATGGCCTTAAGCTGAAGGAGGGCAGATTTGGATTAGATATTAACAAAAAATTCTTTGAATGGTGAGGCACTGGCACAAGTTGTCCATAGAGATTGTGGACTCCTCATCCCTAGAAGAGATCAAAACCAGGCTGGATGGGGCTTGGAGCAACCTTGTCTAGTGGGAAGTGTCCCTGCCCCTGGCAGGGGATTGGAACAAGATGTCTTTAAGGTGCCTTCCAAGCCAAACCAGTGTCTGATTTGGTGACTCTCAATCTAATTGTATATGTATATGTAGACTGTACTGTGTATTCATACCCTCACTGTGTTCAGCTTTAGTGTGTTTAGGCTGGTACTACGCCTAGTTCTTCCTCTGAAGTTAGTTTTATGGAATCTTTCATTAAGGGCAAAGAGCAAACAGCTTTTCTTCTCTTTTTGGCTGTATGAAAGGATAATAGAGCATGAGATTTTAGTAGCATAAATATCTTTAATTTTAGAGGAGTTGAGGATGGTACTTGTGCTAGAGCATGAGGCTGTATGGAATATGTTGAAAAGCAAAGCTGTGAACACTTGGGGAGCTTGAGTGGGAGCTTAGGTGTTACTTTTTTTTTTTCCTCCTTTTTAGATCCATGTGTAAAATCGTAAGCATATTTTGCTTTTTCTTCTTCCACAAAACCATCAAACAATCTGGTAGTTTTGATCCTGACAATTTTCAACTGTTTTTTGAGAACCTCCATTTTGTTTATGAAAGAGTGAATTGTTAATAAAGATCCTTATAAAGCTTTGGCTGATTGGTTTTGAAAGCAATAAAGCCGTCTTTCCTTTTCTCTCTCTCCTCTATTTATCTAAGTGATTATCTGAAAAGCTTCTGAGATATTTGATAGCCATCCTTTTTGCATTTGTGGGAAGTAATATATTCCCATACGCACCGGAAAGTATTAATCTACACTTTGGGTGTCTAGGAGATAAGAGTTTTCATCAGCCTTTAGAACAGGAAGCTTTGAGGCACTGCCGCAAATGACACCCTAAGTAAATGTAAAGTTGCTGCTGTAGAGATGATTAAACGGAAATGGGGAAATACAAAACCATGGCACTTTCAAGCAGAGCTTGTCTACAGGGCTCCACTGTTGTAGCTGCATCATTGGTTCTGTGTGACAGGCACAGGATCAGTTTGGTTTAGGCAACTTGGTTTTTAACAGTGGTGCTTTTCTAAGATAATGATAAAAGAAATCCTTGATTTTTCTGGGACAGAATTGCAGTATCATAGTTCATCAGATAGGGCACTCTGCTTGCACAAACATGATCAGAGAATCAGCTGTCTGTTTTCTTCATGTGATTTTTTTTTTTTGGTAAGCAGTGGAGGTGGAGTTAGTGTGTTGTGTTGTGGGGTGGGTTTCTTTAGGGGTCATCATCGCTCTTTCTGTGTTTGTTCAGTGAAAAGCCTAGTTTTTGATAAGCTTGACCATCTAATGCCCCAGACAGTAAAACTGTACAGAAAACTCTGCCAGACCGGTTGTTTACAAAATGTTCTTTTGCCTTGAAAAGTGCCGCTTTGAATGATTTTAATTGTGTGTCTTTGACCCCACAAAAATGAGCAAGTGAAGGTTTATGTTAAATCCTCCTCAGCCTTCCCCTTGTACACAGCTGGTGCTTGGAGGGCTCTTGCTAAGCCTAAGATCAGCCCAGGCTCAGGTTGCTGCATGTAACACTGCACTGGGAGGGAGGACATTTCTGGTGTATCTGCTCAAAGTTTCCATAGCTTTTCTGCCTTGTGCATTAACTTGTTCTGCTGTGTTGGCTGTTCAGTTCCCTTTTAACAACTTCGGTTTTAACATCTTTAAAGTCACTCATTAAGATGCAGACTTCAGTGTATACTTGTCATTTAAGACATGATGGCTTGGATGCCTGTCAGATATCTGGCATCCTTTGTGAATATGTAGCAAGGCAGGCTGACAAGTCAGCTTTGGCAATGCTACAAGAAGGCTTTTTTTTAATGTTACTATGGTGAGAGGGACCTTTGTCGTGGTATTTCCATGTCCTTATTCCTGAAGACTTGGGGCTGCTACACTGAGGCCTTTTAGGTGGGGTGGAAAGACTCGGGTAACCTCAGGATCAGTGGGTTTGTTTCCATGGCTCTCTGATGAATTTTGTTACACAGCCTCGTTAGTTTTAGCAGTCTGCTACCACAGTTCCACCATAGTCCTGTACTTGCAGAGATTCAAAAAGCTAAGATACTGCATATTGTTTTAAACTCCAAAGCTGCCCTCCTGTCTTAAGAGGACTAGAGCAGGCTTTTCTTTAGTCAACACGGTGTGTAGTGCCTCAGAAAACAAACCAGCTGTCCCCACAGAGCACCAGTGTGTACCAGACGTAAGAGGGTGTGGGACTGCACTGGCTCTGATAGTCAAGATTGCAGCTTCCTCGAGGTGATGTTTTGCTTTGACTTGTGTTTATTGAGCCTCATTCACTGTATTCTTTTCCCACACTGTATATATGCATGTATTAAGATTTCCCCCTCTCCCACCAAGGCAGCAGTGTGGAGCTGGGGAGATTTGGGTGCCCTCAAACCTGGCTGTGGCAGTGCAGTGTGGTGTGTGCAGGAGCCCACGGGTGAATATTTTCCACTGCAGTGCAAAGCTGTGTTAGTAATGCTGAAGGGGGCTCTTAGTGGTCCCCTGGGCTGCATTTTGATTAACCACTTGACTGCTACTTGAATTCTCCTAACACTGCATTGATTTCAGTAGTGCTAATGGAACACAGCAGCACAGCTTGTGTGAGGATGGACTAGAGGTAGAAAAGTTAATTTTCTTTAAATCGTTCCAACACTTTGCTACAGAAGTTTCTAAAATGTTAGTAGAAAGCATTTTGTGCTCTGCATTTAAAATCTTGAAACCTTTAGCTCGTTTGATTGAATATATTGTTAGTGCTTTCAGCTCACACTGCAAATTCTCTCTTTAAAGGAATCTTACCAGCTGGAGATGAAAAATGTGAATTGAATTGCGAATGTGTTAATTAGTGGGAGAAGGGAAGCAGACCTTACACAAACTAAACCAGCCTTAACTACAGTCTGTGTCTAACCATAGATACCAGATTTCAGGATTGAAATAGAAACAAGAGAACAGTTTCATGAATTAAAGTAAGAATAGTACTTATATTTAATGATCAAAACCAGAAGGAGAACAGAGATAAAATTGAATAGATTTGATCGGATGTGATTACTCTGACCTTATAATACTAGAGACGTTCTGTATTTTATGAGATCTGCTGATGGGAACACTTTTGACTTGAGCTATTATCTGTGCTATATATCATCAAAAAATACTTTAATATGCACTAGTCTGAAACTCAGAGTTTAAGCCTCAAGGTTCCAAAGTACATCATTTTTAGTGTCATGTTAAATTCTTAATACATTTCCATTCTCAGAAGAACAGCAAGCTGGTCCTTAGCAGAGAAGGTAGGCTGCTGGTGTCAGCTTGCAGTTTCAGCTGTATTGCAACCTTTTCATTTGCTTTAACCAGTATCGCTATTTTAAAACTCTTATGACAAACAGAGCACCTATCAAACAGCACTCACTGCTGAGTGACTAATTATAACTCTTATTCAGTGTACTGTCTTAGTGGGATATTTCTTGACTTCCTAACTGTCTGATGGAGAAAAGTTGAAGCGGAATTTTTTAGCCTATTACAAAGCACATTATTTGAAGGATGTGCAATATCGGAAAGGGAGAAAATATGCATGTAGCACTCACTATTGCTCGTTTTTACTGTTTTATTAAAGAGTAACTTGAAAGCAAACAGAAATCAATTCCCTACCACCACAAACTGTGCTTTTAACCGCATAATTCTCACATGGGCGTTGTAAACCTTCACTATTGCAAACAAAACCTGTGGACACGGAGTTTAATTGCAGGAGGCAATGAAGAGCTGCATCTGTGAAGTGGTGTTTAGACAGAGCAGTGCTGAAGGCCTGGGGCTTTAGCAGGTGCAGTTGCTCGTAGCAAGCAACAAGAGAGAAGCTTCTTTCCCAGTGCAGGGTTGGTGGCTTAGCTCAAATCTGCCACATCGTTGATGCTGACGTGCCAGACTTTGCACTGAAACAACTGAGGCTTGTTCACAAGTTCAGGTTCACCTGCTGTGCTCCAACGATGTCTGATGCAAAGCTGTAGATCATTTGTGAAGGGAACATATGGCTCCTTTCTAAACATGAGGATGGAGTTTGTTAGTTATATTTTAAATATCCCACGACCTCACACAGTATTTAAAGAGTTTTTTTTAAAATCTGCAGTTGGTTGGTGTTTTATCAATATTTTTCATTTTTTTTTCCAGGATGGTCTGTACCAACTGCATGGTCTCAGATTTGTGATGAGCTATGTTCATGTTTTTAGTTTGTTGGTGCATTGACTTTTAATGTAACATTGTAAGAGATAAATGTTTAATGATTATGTATTTTCATAACAGCAGTCAAGAGGAGATAAGCTATGCATGAATTCAAAAATACTTAGGTGTGTGTAGAACAGAAATTATTATCATGGCTCACAAAGTTTAGGAGAAAAAAAGTGTGGTTATTAACTACTTTTGCTTTGTACTAACTTGACAGTTGTATTTCTAACTTTTTTTGGCTGTAAGTTCTAAGTTTTGGCTGGGAAAAGAGATTTCAGAACTTGCATTTTAAATTACATAAATCCTAATTAAGGATAAAAATTCTTGTGGTTTCTCAAATACTATTTTCCAACAAAAGTAACTTTAATGTCTGGCTTAATGTAGTTTTCCCCTTCAGGAAAGAATTATCCAACATGAATTTGCTAACAGCATAATACATCTATCCAGACTTTTTAACAAGAATCCTCCTAAGATATTAGGGTTTGGGATTTTATCTCCAAATGATGAAAAACTCCTAAGTCTTGACTTGTATGTTAATGCTTGCTTGTCATGTTTTGGAACATCCTGTTGTGTAGATTGGCATCCTCAGGGTTCCACTTCTTTATCTCCCTTGTCTTTATGATCACACTCAGAAGTGTAAATTGCTGGTATCTGGTTGAGCTGTTCATGAGAAACACAAGATTTGTTCACCTCTGGTTTCCTGTTCAAGAAGAGCCAGCTATGAGGTGTTATCAACAGGCTCCAGCACACCCTCCATGCTGAGTTAAAATGAGCAGCACGAGGAGCAGAAATGTAATTCTTTGTACAGGGTCTGATCACTGAGGAAAAAAAAATTCGGGAGGGATGGTTCTCAGCCTAGAAATTGGCACTGGCTGTGGCCAAGAAGGGGTATGACCAGAACAAGTAGTAGTTGACTGGAACTGTCAGGATTATTCACTGGTGAATTCAGAGTTCTGCAGTGAATTCTCGGGCTTACGTGTGGAAACCAGCACTGACTTGCCCATTTCTGCAGGCAGTTGTTGCTTTGGACAGCAATCCTTGATGTGGATGTGTTTCCAGTCTGACTGCATCAGCTGGCTTCCTGTTCACAGGCACAGAGAAAAGACTGCTTCTCTAGGGAATACTCAGATGGAGCAGAGTTGCATTTCTCTGTTCCTTCTCCTGTTCTTCCACATTCATTTCCTCTTGTATGCACATATTGCTCCATTTTTTTCTGCTCTGGATAGTAGCTTTATGTAAATTGTTTCATGGGACAGTTTATATTTAAGCTTTGTAGAATTGCCTTCACTATTACCTGTGTGCTATTAATAGCTGAGAATGAAGCAAGTGAAAATTGATGTAGGTGTTTGGGATGTAGATCCATGGTAAAGCTGAATGGGAAGATGGAAGTGGGGAGCTGGTGGTTGTGTAAAGTATCTCCTGTGACTGTGGACTATGGTGCAGAAGAAACATGAACATTTTTGAGGAAGGTGAATCCTAGGAGCGTTTGCTGTTGCTGGCAAGAAGAGGGAAGTATGTCAGATACTCTAGGTGATACTACCAGACACATTAATATTTCAACATGGTTAGAGGTGATAAAGGTGGGCGCGAGTGTTCTGTGTTCCCTGTACAGACAGATTATCCAGGAGAGATCCATGCTCTGTTTGTGTGTAACCCATCCCCGTGGAACAGCAAGAGTGGGACTGCTCTGGAAAAGCCTTAGTGCAGCTGGCCACAGGGGAGACCAGAAGCTTGAGAAAGTCTGTAGCTTGTGCTGAGAAAAATGTTTCTCTCTTCCTTTTTACTTCTTGGAATAGACAGGAACAGGGAGGGCTGGGAGGGTTTGTGCTTGGGAAGGATCTGTGCGTGGTACTGCCTCGGCTGGTGGGAGCTGTTGAAGTGTGAGGCTGGTGCAATGTGTGACTGTTGGAAGAGGCTTTTTATTCTTGCAAATAGATCTTGCAAATACAGGTTCCTGTAAGACCTTGCGAGAAATGAGCAGTAGCAATGACTCTTCCCATCTACAAAAACACACTGGGATGCAGAAAATGTGTTTACACACGACAAAAGCAAACATGTAGACTGCAGTTGTGTATCTACCAAAAATCAGGCTATTGTCCATATTTTGAGTTTTTCCTCCATCCTTTCTTTCTTTAACAGGCCATGAGATCCCCATTAAAATGAAATATGGTATAAGTGATGGACTTGGCACTGTGTGCTGTAAAATAAGAATTATAGTTTGTGCTTATGCTTATGTATTACCCTGTACTTAATAGGACTTAAGAAGAAGAGAGGATTTGCTTGACTAACCTTCTGAAGAGGAAAGCCATCATATGATAGCATAATTAACTTGAGATAGAAGACATCTTTTAATTTTAAGTGACAAAATTCATGGCTCATTCTTGTTGGCAAGCTACACCCAGGCATTCAGCATTTTCCACCCTAAATGCAGTATGATGCTGAAAGTTGAACTTTCCCTGTGGCTGAGCTGCATCTCTGATGCTGTACCAGAGATTTCAGAGCTCTTTTTTTGTTTTAGGAAGATCTTGAATTTTATGTGCCTTATGTAAAGCTGTTATTTTGCATTCAGACCTATGAGTTAGGGGAAAAAAAGAAGAAAAGCTCACAAAACCATTTAGACCATAAAGCTCTTCTAATGGAATTATATTGATTATTGAAAATTACCATAACGGTAACCATGCCTCTTTATTACTGTTTGATCACTGATTCTGGTGTGATTCAAGTGGCAGGTCTGATTCCTGAACTGCAGTAAAGCAAAATGTCCTATTATAATGTAGCTGTGCTGCCTGAATTGAGAATATACTTTTAAATTGCTTCTATCTGTATGCATGCTCTGTATGTTCATACTCAGAGCAGAAATCAGAGCCTTAGATGTCGGTGGTCTGGTCTGCAAGAATCCCACAAGGATAAGAAGATAGGCAGAATATTTTGAAAGTGCTTATTGATTTGAAATTACAAAGTCATTGTACAAACTCCTTTGCTTCAGTGCTATTGTCATTGGCAGTACAGCTCAGTTTGTCAAATCACTCCTGCTGCAGAGACTGACAAAGAAGTGGTGACTTCCTGGCAGGATTCTTCTTTCCCCCATCAAGTTCATTTTGCAATACTTGGCTCACATCTCAAGTTTTATCTTTAAAAGAAGCTATTTGCAAAAAATTGGAAAATAGATAGATCAGGTCGTGGGGTTTGCATATAATAATATAATGCAACATTCTAACTTTTACCCACAGATTTTTGTCACTATTCTATTCTAATACTGCAGCCTTTTTTAATGTATTTTCTTCTGGGCTCTCTAATTAGCATATTCTGGATGAAGTCGTGCACTGTTACTGCCACAGCATAAAGTGTTCCTAGGTTGATGGCTGGCTGACTTTAATGATCTTGATTCTTGCCCGTAGGAAAAGCCAGAAATGATGCAGGTATAATTTAGATAACTGTGGGATGAACTACCTAAATTGAAAACCTTATCCTCCACTGCCTTTGGCAAGAATCTCTCCACCGTGGTAATAATTCTTCTTGCCTTAAAGGCCTGCATTAGAGGGTTCTTCTAAGAAGAAAGTCCCTTGGAGCTGAAGGGGTAATGTCCTTTAAAACTGCTTCTTTTTCCTTGGCTCATGGGCTAGAAATCTTGCTGTACAGTACACTCTTTAATGCATTGCAATAACCTAGAATGAAAAAAAAATATATTAAAACGGGCAAAAAAAGAAGAAAAAAAGATCTTGGGAGACCATAGGAAATATTTCTTGTGAGATGTGATGTAGTGCTACTCAGTTGTTAAATTAGATCATATTGCAACATTTATTAATTGGGTCATATATCTGGTGCCAAGTTTTGGATCGTGGGTATTTGATAAAGTGATAGCAGAGCTTGAAAAACTAGTTTTATGTTTAAGAGCCATATACATCCTATAAATGTTTGACAAATGAAAACAAATTGTTGCAATTTAGTAGCTTTAAGCACACTTTGATTAGGAAAATATTTTCTTCTTGTTATTTTCAGTATGGATTATCTTAATTTTTAAGTCTTAATAGATTGTAATTCAGCACTTTTACTTCAAGTGAGAGTTGAAATCTATGCAACCATTTTCTTTTATGGTCAAGAAGGAGCACACTGAGTTTTAATGTTATAATAAATATTACCCAGTAGGGTAAATATTACCTTCAGTCAGTCTGGTACGCTCATTCATGAAAATAGAAGGCAAGATTCATCAGTCTGTCTGTTAGAACTGTGAAATGAAGCTCAGTTATGGTCTGTGTTTCTCTTTAGATCTCATAAATGGAGCCCAGGAACAGTGTGAATTGCCTCCTATGGATGGTTTTCCTCACTGTGAAGGGAAAATAAAGGTAAGTGAACTGGTTTGAATCTTATGTGCATGCTATTAAAAATGGAACATATGTTGCAAAAGGCCACTACTCAGTGGTGTAAAATAGGAACAACTGAGTCAAAAAATAGGCTGTTTAGGACTGACTGTGTGTCACTGCAGCATTGCTCACCTCAAGCCTTTAATGCTACTGCTGCAGAGAAATAAAGTGGCATCCTCTTAAGACAGGAAAAAATTGCCATATTAAAATGCTATATTATTTACTGAAATGCCTTATTATTTGAAAGCTATCTTGTTAGTCAGAAACTTCTCCTTTTGAAAAAGTCCTGTTTTCTTCCCCATGATGAGTAATTTGGGGCTCCCCTGCCCCAGGACCGTGATTCTGTGGGTACCTCACTCCAGCCCCTTTTTCAGGACAACGTTTCTTTGCACTTCTTTCATCTCTTTGCCCACAGCTCTGTGTGGTTTATCTCTTCCCCTTTTCTCTTGGAAGCATTCTGCCTCTTCTGCTCACACTCAGTGCCTGAGTGTGCAACCAGAACTCTGGGATTCACAGTGGATTCTACATAAATCCTCTATTTTACTAATAATGCAGTTGGAAAAGCTAAATATTACAAGCTATCTTTAGTTGGAAAGGAAAAAAAAAAGGCAACAAAACCAAAGAAACAAACTCCACCAAACCTGCAGAGATGGGTGTTTTTAAAGGCTTTTTTTTCCCCAAGATGTGTTTCAAATTTAAGGGATACTGATTTATTCTTGTGAATGCCCAATCCCTAAAAGTTTAAGGCCAAGCTGGATGGGGCTCTGAGCAACCTGTTCTAATGGAAGCTGTTCCTGCCCATAGCAGGGGTGTTGGATCGAGATGATCTTTAAGCTCTCTTCCAACCCAAACCATTCTGTGATTCTATGATTAGTGGGGGACAACAGTAAAATTTCTGGTTGCTCCAATACCCAAGTATTTGTGAAATTAAAAGTCTCTACGTTTTGAATCTCTGGTCTGTGTTTTGATCTGTTTTGGCAAACTGGCTGCATAGTGAGTATGTAATAAATTATTTGAATATTAAAATATGAACTAAAATTAATTATTTGCTTCTGCAGAAATGGCAGATTCTTGGCAGATTTCAGTCTTGGTAACTGAAATGATCTGTGAAATTCTAGAGGGAGCATATCATGGCAGGGGACACACAATGCATTCAACTCCAGCCACAGCCATATGTCTGGATCCCAGTTTTATTCTCCTTTTGATATTTGTCTCTGCTTGCCTGGCTGCCAGTTTGTATAAGCTGTGCTCACATCTGCTATGTTGCTGCTTCCCCAGCATTACCGAACGCAGAGATGCAGTGTGCTGATAATTGTTAATAAAATTCCTGGTTTGTTATTTGTGATATTTATAGTCACTTTGCAACTTCCTGCATTATTCCTGGGTTGGGTGTGAAACAGAGCTATTTTGTTGTGCTTTAACCTAACAGACTTTTGTATCTTTTGTTCTGTTACAGTGGATGAAAGATATGTGGCGATCAGATCCCTGTTATGCGAGTTATGGTGTAGATGGGTCCACGTGCTCCTTTTTTATTTACCTCAGTGAGGTCAGTAATCTATTAATCTGCAGAAGGGGAACATCATATTGCCTTCATAGATTTGCTAACTATAGTTTTCACAAAGGAAATCATCATTTTCTTCAGAAAAATTGTGTAAAGACGAAGAAGTTATTAAAATGGAATTATTAAGTGTGTTGCCATTATTCATAAACTCTGCAGGGGTTTCCAGCCTGGAGAATTGTAATGTTTGTAACTGCAGTGATGTAAGCAGCAGCTCTCCAGGGAGTCCACGCTAGGTATCCTGTTAAACCCGGGTGGGAAGCTCAGTCAGAGATCTTTGCCTTTAAACACTTTTTCTGTTGCTTTTAATGCAGCTGCTGAGGTACTAATAGGGAGGCATTTGAAATGGAAAATTTGGAAAGTGGAACTAGATGGTACATTGTCCTAAGCAGCGTGGCCACTTCCTGCTTGGAGACTGTGAATTGTGGAATCTGTTAACAGAAAATAAAAAATCCCGAATGTCACATTTTTGAGTGGTGTTGCAGCTGTATTAAATAAAGCCTTTGGTACCTGTCACAGCCTAAGCTGTTTTGAACACAGCTGAGTAGGGTGCTTGTCCTGGTGGTTGTTTTTCCTATTTCCTGGGTAATACTTGTTTCCCAAGAATTAATTTTGTCAATCAGTTATCATGAGTTCTATTACTGGCTTGAAGTGTGTGTGCCAGAAATAGTCAGGTGTATTTGATCACTTGGCCTCTTCTTTCTTACAAATAAAATTTTGATAACTTATGGCCACTGATCTTAGAAGTAGTATTGATGTCCAGTGGCTCACTGGTTGCAAAAAACTGCAAGAGCCAATGTGGCTGAAGGATTGCAACTAATAATAATTTCATAGCTTCTGTAGGATTGGGAGGGTTGGGCTGGGATTTTAAATTATATGTCTGAGATTAAAACAGTATGTCCATTATAATAAATAACCCAGTTGTAATCAAAGCAGTTTCTATTGATTTACTCAGCTGACTGTCACTGAACTTCTGGGGGTGTTGCTTGAAGCAGCAATAGTTAAAGGCATATCCAAAACATTTATCTGAAGACATAACAAAGGCTGGGTTGAATCACAGTTTTGACTCATTCCATTTCTAGCACTGAGTGTTGATTTATTTATGGGCTGTGAAGCTCTGGAAGGAAAAGATACAGGAGGACTATATTATTTATCTTGTTATTTATCATAGAAGCTAGAGATATGGTTTCATAATCATCTGAAGTTGATCTAAGGTTTCTACTAGAAGGTTTTGTTTTAGCAGCAGCAGCAGAGTTATGTCTGGTCATTAGTATTCTGTCAACCAGCAGGTGCTTCATGGTTTTAATGCAGATGTATCTTAAAAATGATCATGTATCTCCACTGAATGCGAGAATCTAATATTCTTCAAAGACATTTATTATTTTACATTTGTGTTAAATCAAAGTTTTTTACGTTACAATCTTCTCTGATCATCAGTTTTGAAAGTCGGTTGATGCTGTTAGCTCTTTCATAATTGATCTTTCATGACCAAATGTGAGCAGACTTTCAGAGGCCAAATGGTTGTTTTTTCTAGGGTCTCAGAATCTGAAATTTTTCTTAAAGCAGCAATCTTGAATTTGGTCAACTTTTCATTTTATGAAGGAACAAAAGTGCAATTAGCCTATGTGCATATTTAGTAACTTCAGACAAAGGTCTTGTCCTTTTTTTTCGTAGAGTGTTTTCTTATGACAGAATGTAAAACTAATATTGGGTGAGCGTGTTATTAACCTTGAGTTTAAATTTGGCATTCTTAATCCTATGATTAATTTCATGATTAATGTCCAGCAGCAGAGGTTGAAAGCTTAAATGTTTGCGAATGCAAGCATGAAATGAAATTCTAATAACACTACAATGATATGGATTTATGAGGTGTGTTGGCTGCTAGGGATAACTTGGAAATGCTGTTGTGAGAGTAATTTGTCAAAGTGGACAGTGATGAAGAGTTGACAGTTTATAGTGTGGTTGCACAGCTGAATGATAAATGTGTCTACAGAGCTCTCGAGTCAGAACTGCTGATTTAAAATATTAGAATGCATTAGGGTAATGGAAAGGATATTACTGCTAAGATTTTTCTTTTTTACTTCAAGGTTAGACTATTGGAGTGAGATGGTAGCGTACGTGCGTGTTTGAAAAGGCAATATATGCATCAAATCATGTACAACCTCAGTTTGGAAAAACAATGTGCATCAAATTATGCATATATCTGCTTTTGCTCTTAAAATCACCTCTACAGTCTAGTGTGACAAGTGTCTGTGCTCTTTCATACTCTTCTGGGATCTACTTTTTGTCTTCTGAAGCAGTTCAGTTAGGGTATTACATTATGCTCATCCAGTACTCTTTGTAATGTAATTTTAAACTTGTAAACAAAGGAACCCAAATTATTTCATTTTGGTGTGTGATATGGGCCCCAACCACAGAGACACAAAGTAACTCATCCACAGTTTATGTAAAAGCTTAGACACAAAAGGTTGGAGTAAACCTCAGCCTTTGGGTATCAGCCATGTGCTCTTGTTATGTTTCCCCCATAACATGACATTGGAGTGTCTGCAAAATAGAAACAATGCTGACCAAATCCAGGCTGCCCCAAGTTTTCTCTCCTGAAGAGCCTGCACAGTGCAGGTGTCAGCAGTTCTGCCTTGCTTTGGATGGCACTGCTGCAGGAGCTCGGGAACAGCTCTTCTCCACTGCTTTGTGCCTTGGCTGCTCGAGCAGAGTGGGAGGCGAGTGGCAGCCCAAGGAAAGCAAGAAGCAGCCCAGTATGTCCAGGCACCTGTCTTTTATTTAAAGCTGTCCCCTGTACAAACTTGCAGATGAAACAGAATTTTTGCACTTCTTTCTCACTGCATTGCTGCAGGCACTGGATCGTTCCTGGGGTGTGATATGCATAGGCTCATGGAATGCCTTGGGTTGGAAGGGACCTTAAAACTCATCTTGTTCCACCCCCTGCCCTGGTCAGGGACACCTTCCACTATCCCAGGTTGCTCCAAGCCCTGTCCAAGCTGGCCTTGAACACTTCCAGGGATGAGGCACCCATAGCTTCTCTGGGCAACCTCTGCCAGGGCCACCCCACCCTCTGGTCCTCAGAACAGGAATTGTCCTGGAGTCGTTGAAGAGTGGAGGAGATACAAATGGCCTGAATAGCAAAACCAGACTTACTTTCTCTTGAATAGAGCCAGACAGGGATTAGAAATAGCAAACATTAAAAAGCAAGTTCAACTTGCTTCCTTTAAACCATGATGCCCATAGAGAAGAGTTACTTTCTTTTAAACTTAGCATTTAGTTTCAGAAAAGGCAGTTGTTTAACACTGTAATGGCATTGGCACAGTTATCATTTTCATGGATGGCATTGCCTCTGGGTAGAAATGTGAAAAAATTAATTTCTAGGCAGTACAAAAATATATTTCGCTGCAAAATGTCAGTTTGCAGCTGAAGAATGAAGCTTTTAAAAATATCTTCTAGAAAATGAGTTTTTCACACTGTTTCCAAGCTTAGGGGGGGAAAAAAAAGTGGAGTGGGCTTATAGCTTATAGCTCTTTTTTTTTTTTTTTTCCTTCTTTATCTACATATGTGTTTCTCTGAGAGGACTGCTTTCCACACAGGAGTGGGACTGGTGCCGTGCCTGGAGGTCAGCTGGTAGCTGTGGTGCAAGTTACTACCTCCCATTACCCTGGTGCTTACCTGGGGGAGCTGGGCAGGTCTCTCCAAAATCCAAGGCTTTGGATCTCCAGCTCACTTTTCAGGTGCACACACAATTTTTGGTACCCACCTTGAAATCCAACACTTCCAAAGATTTAAAACAGTTTCAAATTTTATTCTTTGAGACTCCTGTAGCTTTTGCACGTGTGCTAATACACTGCTGGGGAGAATTCTTGTTTTCAGTCCTTCAGCCTTGATGGAAACACAAGGCATAGTTGGTTGTGGGAGTTATTTTTCTTCACACTCTTGCTTCTGCTTTGAGGGCTAAAGCAGGAAAACACAAACCAAAGGTGATTTTGAACATGGATTTTTTTCCAGCATGCAAGCTGTAGTCTGAAGCACATTTTAGTGAAAATTCCTGGGAGTCGTAATTACAGAGGTTCTTTAAATCCTTGTGGTTTTTCTAGTGTACTGCAGTTTGCTCACATCTGTGGGGAAGTCCCCTTTCCACAACTTCTGCTGCTAATCCTGGACATTGAGTTAATGATTTGCATTTCTTCAGTGTAATGTGACATCAAACCAGCTTGTTTCAATTCTATGCAAATACTTAGAAATTTGACAAAACCAGTGTTGTTGTCTGAAGTGTAAATCAGCAAAAGTTCAGACTTATTTAGTCATCTTACGTATGTCCCTAAGAAATTGAAATGCTACTGATAGTCAGCACTTTGTCCCTGAATTATCTGTTGGTGTATTGGCCTGAATTTGGACAATTTGGTGCTCAGTTATTTTTAATTCTTCTGTCACCTTAAACTGGGATTAGTCTTTTTGTGACTTGTTGGAAAAGACATAAATGCCAGAGTATGAGATGAAACAAACACAGAGCACGTTGCTGAAGTCAGACGAGGCCATTTGTGTGTTGATGTTATGTGTGAAATGTTGTGTTGCAGCATCTCCGGGGCTGTGGGTACCCGACACCCAACGTTTGAGAGTGCCTTTGGAAACAACCAAATCCAAAGCTACCTACACACCCCTCCATTTCACTAACCAGGCAGACAGTCTTCTTGCACACCACAGATTCTGTAACCCCTTCAAATTGGTCCTGTCACTGAGGAAATGCTAAACAAAATTCAGGAGATGAGAAAGTCACCTTCCCAATGGGAGCAGTTCTTTTGCATCAAATTCTCAAAGGGATTTGTAGCATTACAAGTTCTCGGCCTGCTTTCATACTGCCTGATAAATTAAAGATGCACCTTTTTCCACAGATATTGCACTGGATTTTTTTGTTTGTGTATTCTTCATTCTGGGACTGACTTAAGACACTTAGCAGCAGCCCTTACCATGGAGAGAAGTACATGGAGCAGTAGTGTGTTCACCTGGCGTGCAAAGAAAGTTGTCTTAGCTTCCCTGGGGATGGGCTGCACCTGCCCTTTGGCAGAGTCCAAAATGAAGATTATCCCATGTGCTCAGAGCGTACCCTTCAGCTCCAGCTTTATTCAACTCCCACTGTGACTCTTTGAAAGCATAAAGGTCTTTCTGAAATTTTGGGTGTGGAGAGCTGCTGGCAGAGTGTACTTTGATTCAATTTGGAAGATGCTCAAACTACTCCAGTGCTACAGATGTTTGCCAGGTTCTGAAAACTCTGTTTGAAGTACTTGCTCTGTAGTAGAGTCGAGTGCTGCAATCCTGCCTTGCATTCAGTGTCAGTGTGTGTCTGAGGAAGAGTCACTGGAACAGATGCCTGCAAAGCTTCTATAAAGCAAGTATTCCTCAAATTCATTAGGTTTGTTTGGGAGTATTTTTTCATGCTAAGCCTAGCCACTTACACCTCAGAGCAGTTCAGAACATCAGCTTTTCTCTAGTATCTGGAATCATGTAGCACTTAAATTTTCAACTTCTAAGCTGCAGTGCAACTTAACCTTAAGGAGCTGGCTATTTATACTCCAGGCAGTGCTCTGACTGATGTGATTCCAAACCAGGTAGGGAACACTTGACTTCTTAGGTGGACACAGTTTCCTGAGCAAGATCAAAGACTACCTAATGCATTTGATTGGCATTGAATTCAGTACCAGGAACAGGAGGCACAGCTGGTCTTATTCAAAAATATGACAGTACAAAGATAAATATAGTGTGTTCTGAATAATAGCTTAGCATTTATATCACTCATCCAAAAAATGGTCTGTCTTCAAATCTGCATTTGCTGCTTCCCAACAGACGTCTTTAAGTGCTAATCTGTCTGGTATCACATCCTTCCTATTAAATCATTTACATGACAGTACAACAGTAGGCTGCTATGGAGAGAATGAGCTGGAGAAAGAACTGATGGTAGCCCAGTGAGAGGAAGGTAGTGCTGGAAAAGGGGAAGGGCAGTCCTGGTTCCTTCTTCAGAGGCAACTTTAGTGTTTGGTCTTAAATTATCAAACAAACAAGTTAAAGAGCAGGATCCAAATGAACATCACTGCCCCTCTTCACCTTGTTCAAAATTAGGGCTTGTTGTATGTAGATATTCTGTACCTAAACAAATACAAAGCCAAATTTATATATTCCTGATGGAGTTTTCATCTAAACCCGCTTTAGTGATATCATAATCCTTGCTGCCATCAGTGCTAAAGATCAGTAAGGAAAAATGAGAGCCAGACCAACTGCAGACACTGATATTGCTTTGAATCTACTCCATAAGTGTTTATTTGTAATGAGAACTACTGTAATTTAATTTAGACTAGAGCAAATATTTCTAAAAGCACAAAAGAACTGTAGATGTTTTTCAGTCAGTGAGGCATGCAGCTAATTGTCCTTGGCAGCCCTGAAAAATCTGCAATTCCTTTAGGATGCCTTGTGGAGCAATATGAAATACATGAAGTCAGAAAAGGGGCACGTACAGTAGTCCTTGAAATGTCATAGCTTAATTTAGATCAGTTCTAATGCTAGAAATAATACGAAATTTGTACTATTAAAACAACAACAAAAAAACCCAGAGAGAGTGTGTGGCTGTGTGTGATTTGTAACCTGGAGCTTGCAACTCATTTCTGCCACAACTTTATAGTTGTAAAAGTTAGGATTGATAATTGCTGCAATTTCTGGTGCGGTTCCAGAGCTGGAGAAACACTGAAGAATCAGATGTTTTCAAAGGAGGTGGATAAGTCACTGCTTTCAAATGTAGTATTAACCACTTTGAGTAGGTTAAGTCAGAGCATTCAAAATGCTTTTTTATAATTTGTCTGAGGAACCCAAGGTTGGTACATTTCTTCCCTTTAATGAGGTTAGGAGGGCTATTCATTTATTTTCATGTGATTGGCCTTCTAGGCAATCATATGGTGTGATCTTAAGCCTTTAATCTGTAATGCTCCAGGCTTACTGCAGCATGATTAAGCTAAAATTGTGTTTTGACAGGTCTGTGATTGGAAGAACCATTTAGAGCAACTCCAACTTCCAATTCTCTGGGAGTTGTGAACTTAATCAGTAATGATGGGGTGTCTTAGCCAGCTGATAAATTTTTACATTTGCCCCATTTCACAGTACAGTCATGTTTCAGTTTTCATGGGTTTGCCTCCAAAACTGAGATTGCTCTTTTCCCAGAGCAAATGGTTGAATTTCTTAAGGTACATGAACGATAAGGCTTCTGCACAACAGGCAAAAGATCCCTGGGGACAGCTGAGGAGCTCTCAGTGACTTGCATCCATTTACTATTTCTTCACTGACTACTTCCTGTTGTACTTTTTTATTTTCTATTGGACAATAGTAGAAGTATTGCATTTGCATTGATCTTATTTCTCCAAGAATCACAGCTGTTGATGCTTGTGAATATTGTTACTTATGTTATAATTACCTTATTTATACCCTTCAAACATGGTGGCTTTGATTCTTTGATGATTCTTATTTTTTTGGCCTAGATTACTACAAGGTAGAACTTTGATCCTTTGATTTAGCAGGCTTTGTCTTTTTATGAAGATATTCTAGGGAGATGGAAATGTTCCAAAATACATATTTTTATAAGGTCTAGAAGAATAAAAACCTTCTTGAAAACATTTAAAAACTGCTCAGAGAAACTATTTTGAGCATTTAACAGCTGACCTCTTGTCTTGATCTTCTGTTTTCATTATCATGAATGGATATCTAAATGTGACTTTTGGTTGCAAATTTGCTGGGTCAAAAGAGCATTGAATTGCAAAAAGTCATCTTAAGCTTTTCCTGAAAAAAAGCAGTTTTACCTTGAAGTGATCACCTTATTATCAGCTGCTGCCTTATTTAAACCATCAGGTTAACATAAAAGTGTAATATAAAAGCAGTGAGTGGAGGCTTTGGTCAAGCAGCTGAAAGTAGAGCAGAATTATTTATTTTGATGTGGTTGTTTTACAGGTTGAAAATTGGTGTCCTCGTTTACCTTGGAGAGCAAAAAATCCTAATGAAGAAACTGATCAAAAAGCAATGGTAAGAACAACCATGTCCTTAATAGGGAGGAAAACATGAGAAATAATTCAGTAATTGCGATTCATGCAAAATATCCTGGAATCCTGGGCCACATAAATGCTAAAAAGACTAGAATTTACAATTTTTACTCCTCAGTTCTTCGAGGCTGAAAGGAATTCTCCTTGACATGTGTAGCTCATGTATCCAGTCGTTGTATTGTGGTCTTGGTGGTAGATTTTCATTAAAAACATTTTTGTGTTTAAATTTATGAAATACCGTACACAGATACTGGGAAAAATTACAAATCCACAGACTCACCAGTGTTAAGTACATGTGAAAATGTCCATTTTTATTGTCCCAAATATCTGGGCCTTATTTTCAAAACTGCCTTAATGGAAAAGGCTTGTATCCATTTCAGGTTTGTAGTAACATTTTGATTACTCCTAATTTTTTCCCTTTAAAAACTATACAGCACACATTGTTTCTAAATTGTTACAGCCTAATTATGTAGCAATTAGGTATTTTAAGATAATTTAAGATAATTGCTGGGCTGCATATGAACACTACTTACATAATATAGATATAGGCTGTCTTGTTTTGTAAAACCAATTGATCTTAGAACAGTCTAAGCTTTAAAATGAGTATTTCCTTTAAAATTTATACCGTAGTAATGTTTCTTCCTTTCTGGTACAATAGGAGACTTCCTTGTCTTTGGAAGATTCATGATACACATAAATCTTGAACCTACTGTTCTGTATTATGATTTAGACATACCTTTACCTCGTTTTGAAGTACATGAACAAAACCAGACCATATATTGCAGAAATAAATGCTCTGTGAAACATTGCAAACGTATTCTGGGCTACCAAGTAGTACTAATAAAAATAACAGTCATTTATGTAGCTTAGAAGTGTCTGTTTAAGTATATCTTTAATATTTGAATTAAAATCTTAACTTGTGCTAGGAGTGCATCTTTTTTTATATTTCTTTTTTATTTAAGAATATAGAGTACAGAGCTCACATTTGAACAGTTTTTTCACTTCTTGAAAGTATGCTGAAGAATAACTAATGTTTGGGGTGTTTCTTGATGCTTTGCTTGAAGGCTGAAATTCGTATCAACTTTGATAATCTCTACAAAATGATGTCGAGGCATGAGGAATTCAGGTGGATGATGTTGCGCATCCGACGAATGGCTGATACCTGGATTGAAGCAATTAAATCCCTTGCAGAAAAACAAAATTTGGAGAAAAGAAAACGAAAAAAGGTAAATGTGAACATTTTTATTCCTGTCGCTTGCTGTTATGTGGGCTCTTTCAAGCTTCTTGTTCCAGATGTAGCTTCAGAGTGGAAATAGAAAATATGTCTAAAAGGCTCGTGTTAATACTTGAGCCTCTTTTCAAGACGTATTTTGCTGTTTGAAATTATGTTGCAAAGGGTGTTTGCTTTATAGAGAGTTTTATGTGTTTTGCATGAGTCAATCTTGGAGTATGTTTTCTGACTTCTGTAGTTTTGGATAAAACAGAGACTATGTAGATGTTTCTAAAGGGAGAAACTGAATTTACTGCAAGCTGATGACACTGCAGTGTTTTATGTAGTCACGGGAAACAACAATTGTACCTCTTTGTTGTCCAAAATTGAGACTCTAAACAGTGTATCTTGGGTTTGGATTTGAGTAGACTTAAAGCTGACCACAACTTTGGGCTGGATCAGTTTAGACCTCCTGTAATTGGTTCAGTTTTAAAGCCATGAGATACTTGAAGTGAAAAGGTATAGCTCGTTTGATTTAATTTTTATTTTATTTTAACTACCTCAGTTAGTTAAGATAAAGCCAAAAGTTGCAAACACAACAACAGGTTTCCCTTCCTGCCTTGTTATTCCTGGAGCCAGTCCTGAGTGGCAGCAGCATAGAAATATGTTCATATTTCTACCTTCTCTTAAGCCTGGCGGGCTCAGCTCCTTGCTGGAGATTCTCAGTCCTTGCATTCATTACAAAATTAAATTATTTGGGTGGAAGTATTGGATTGTTTTCATTGATTTTTTTTCTTTTTTTTCTTTTTTTTCTTTTTTGGCCATAGTTGGAATTTAATAGGAAGAAAAGCTGCTGTAAGGTACAACAGTTGCATGTTTAATGTCGATAACTCAAACATATGACTTTCCTTTCCAGATCCTTGTTCATTTGGGGCTTTTGACAAAAGAATCTGGATTCAAGATTGCAGAAAATGCGTTTAGCGGTGGCCCACTTGGTGAATTAGTCCAGTGGAGTGATTTAATTACATCTCTCTACTTACTGGGCCATGACATCAGGATTTCAGCTTCACTGGCAGAGCTCAAGGAGTAAGGAGATTACTTTCGCTTTTGAAACTGGAATTAAAAGAAAAGAATTGTAAACTCTTGAAGCTTCTATTAACAGTATATAATTTCTTGAAGCATAAAATGAAAGTGATAATTCACTAAACAGACGATAAGATTATTTTCATGAGCTGAGTATATGCACCATGGAAAGGATAATGTGTTTTCATTGTAGCTTCAGGCTCCTGGGACTTCATAAATGAATGTTGTAAAATTCAAACTAAGCAGCTTAGTCTTTAACATTCCAGGTGCTTTAACCAGCTGCGATGGGAACTGTTACAGACTAGCCTAATTCTATGTCCTCTGCTTCAGTTTCTGCTGCTCTTCACTCAGTATCTCATTTTAAGATAAAGGTTTAAGTTCTTTAAACATGTTACTTTTGATGTAGTTAATTGCTTGTGTTAGGTCAAATTGCTCCTCACTCTTCGTTGTCCTGCTTTGCCAACTCGTTCAGCACCAGACATAAAACATCTGTTTGAAGCTTGTACTTTTCCTGCAGCTTTCTTTTTTTAATTACAAACATGACAGCATTGTTTTATAGGGAGCTCTCTGTGTATATACTATAAAGCTGTCAATAGAAGTCAGAAATGACTTTGAATCATTTCAAAGCAGGCTATTTTTAAGTATTTCAAACATATTATTCTCCTGCTTGAACCAGATGAGGTTTTTAGTGAAAATTAGTGCTTTACCTTTAATAAATGTTCAGCACCTCTAGCATTTGAGTGTTCTTACATGGTTTGTGATTTCAAAACACAGTAAAAGAGTAAAACTTTTTTGGAAACTGGAATTATTGGAATAAATAGTATTACAGCATCAATTCAAGGCATTTGGAAAGTAATGCTTTTTCATATTGCTTCTGTTTTTGTTTAGGATTATGAAGAAGGTTGTAGGTAACAGATCTGGCTGCCCTACCCAGGGGGATAAAATTGTAGAACTCATTTACATTGATATTGTGGGACTGACTCAGTTTAAGAAAACCCTTGGTCCATCATGGGTTCATTACCAGTAAGTATAACACTCACTCACTCTCTTAACTGCTTTGTTAAAGAGCTTTTGTTGAATAACACATGTCAAAATACTGAAATAAGTCCATTCACATGAACTTGAATTTATTTAAAAGTGAAAATGTCCTTTTCTGTTGTCTTTCGCTCTTAGGATTAAAGAGGCTTGTTCTTAAACTTGTTCTTTGCATGCCATCATTATCCCCCCAGCAAGATGAGATTCTTGGATTCAAGCATTTTTAATCTTGAAAATCTTAATTATCCTCTTGATAAATCATCATCTTTGCCCCTCTTTCCCTCCTTTCTTTACCCACACTTCCCCTCCCCATTTTTTTCTGTAAGTTAGTAGATGAGCTGAGAGATTACTGCATTTTGTTGTTAAGTTGAAATACCAGAGGCATGTTTTGTTTGTTGATGTTTGTAACCACACTGGATCAATGATCGTGGAGATTTATCTATTCTAATTGTGTTGCTCAGCAACTGCACTGCAATTTTCTATTCCATTCCTTGAGATACTGGGCAGAGAGTTGTCTTCAGGGGCAGGCCTGAAGAATAAACTGCAGCTATTGTTGCTTCTGTAATCTATAAACATATTTCCATTAAAAATGGAAGGTGAGGGTCACAAGAAATGGCTTTGTGCACCTTTCTTAGTGTATGCAGTTTTAAAATCTCCTTTCTTTTTGTCACTAGCTTTAAGTCATTAAGCCTCCCATGTGCTGTACAAATACATATCAACATGAAATAAACCCAAATCTAAATTACTGACTTTGATTTTTCTATACCTAATCAAATTAGCTGTGTCTCATGATCCAGAAAGTCCAGTAAATCCTACTTGAAGGAAGGTATTGGAAGGTGTTCATGGAGAGAAACTCTTTTCTTTCAGCCTCAGGATTTTCTAGAGCATTGGATCTTTCCAGTGTGATTTTAAATGAGACTACTGTGATCAACATTGCAGATTAGATTACTCTTAATCTCTTTTTTGAAGCAGGGGAGTAAACGGATATTCTAGTTTTTAGGAGCCCGCTAATAAAGATTATCCCATTTTCCACTGAGCAACAGTTTCTTGTCTGTCTGCCAGATGTAATTGTCACTAGGAGATCACATCCAGCTCTGTGGTCAGGATATGAAACCCTTCTTATAAATTTTAAATGTTTCTTCCCGTTTGCTTGCAATTTCCTGTCTGGTACATCCTGTAACAAAGGTATGGAAATACGTCTTGAGATTATAGATCAGCTATTCAATTTTTCTTTCTTCATAGAATCATTAAATCTTGAATTATCAATCTGCTTTTCATTGATTACTATTTTGTGGTAATGGCTAGCGTTTTCTGGTTTAGGAGAGCAGAATTACATTTAACTCCAAGTACTTTAGGTAGTGTAGAATTTTCTGAGGCTTTTGAGGAAGAAAAAAATACCTTATTGCCTGTCTTCTACAACATTGGATTTCATGGACTGGAAGGGAGTCACATCTAGTCCATAGCCTGACTGAAAAATAGAAAAGGGTGCATTTGTCCTTCATGAGAGATTTTTGCCTCATCTCTTACTGCAGACTGAAAAAGATGCCCCAAGATGTTGTTTTATATAGTTAAGCTTTTCTTTAAAGTGTTTTTCTTGTCCTGGTTTCTTGAAAACTTCACATTACTGCTTATTCTAATGAGATTTTGGAGAATAAATTACTTCTTCTTCTCTGCCAGCTCCTAGGATGTCTTCTATTCTGCTTTTCCTTCAATTTGCTTTTTTAAAATATATAAATTTCAGGGTTTAAATCATTATCTACAATTCATCTTTTGTATACCTTTCCTGAAACCTGTTGCATTTATTGTGAATCTCTCTAATTATGTGATACTTTTTCTCAGTTCAGTGTACAAAACAGGGTCCAGAGTCTAGCAGAGACTACAGAATTGATTAGAGCAGGAGAATTAATTCGTAGCTTCATGCATGCTGTCTCCTATTTCAGGATCCTCTTCCAATCATTGTTTTTTCTCTTAGCATCATGAGTTACGTCATAAATTTTGTCATTTAAATGTTTTGAAGTTAAAACCACTAAGTGTGTTATAACAGCATAGGCATCTGTTTCTGTTTACTTCCAATAAAATAAACATTATCACGAATAATGCTGCTTTTTAGCCCTTGTTCTTCACAAACTTTGCTTTTTTTCTCAGTTGTATTTAATGTCAGTAGGAATAATTGTTTGTCTCAAAAGAAGTGTTTTTCAATAGACATGTGCAGGTCAGCTCAGTGTGGTTTATACAGACCAGACTCAGATACAAATGAATTAAAACATTTTTATTCACTTCAGAATAGAGTGGCAGAACGAGCCTCTGCCTTCAGAACAGTGGCTTGGTGAGAGTGCTTTATATAATCTTTCTGGGTGAACTTGAGCCCTGAGGAAATTTTTGGTAGCTGCAAATCAGGTTTCTGGAACTGCGAGTTCGAGTGACCCTGCTGCTCTGGGAGTGAGTATTTCTGAAACTCCTCTGTGCAGCTCAGAGCACCAGTGACTTTTGGTGGTACCTGCTTTATCTGTGGGATAATTGCTGCTGTGAATAGCAGGAACACAGCAAAACACATCTCATTTTGCAGTGCACCCGATTTTCAAGGAGAACAATGCCTGGATGTGCTGGCTTTTTCAGTTCTGAGCTCTGGATCTTTGAATGCAGTTTGTGTGCAGTGAAATACAAATTAATAGCTTAATATAGTTCGAGAAGTGCAGCCTTTCTTAGCACCTTCATCCTCCATGCAGCACATAAGAATCTGGTATTTTTTCATTTTTCCACAGTCTCTCTAGCAATGACTCATTCCCATATGCCAAAAATCCAACTGGCTTTTTTTTCCTTGAAATAAATGAACGTGACAGCTATCCTGAAAAATGAGCAATGTTCCTGCTTCGTATGTGTTCTCTAGAGTACATCTGTTTTAGGAGGGTTATTTTCTGTCCTAAGATTTTAAATGCAGGCCCTGAGTGGCCTGATGAAGTGGGAGAGGGATACAAAAAAAAATGTGTATAAATACTTCCACTAGGTCAGCTGTGCTAAGATTGTGCTTCTGCCCAATATTTATGGGGAAAAAAAGCTCCCTTTAAATAATCCTGGGTTACTCTTGTCTGATTTTTTTTTTTAATAAGCCCTAAAATTGTCACTTCTAATGTGTTAGACAGAAAAGACTAATATGGATGTTTCTAAAGCAATTTGCTAGCTACCAGTCCTCTTTTTAATTAGGCAGAGAATAGACTTAGTCTGACACCAATTTCAGGGCATGCTGCAATTCTCTGCAGCTAACTGCTAAAGCTAGGTGACATTTTAGGAAGGAAGGGTGGGAAAACTGAAGTTAAAGGTATACTAAATTAGCATTTTTATTTAAAATATATTGCTGATTTATTTTAAAAAATACTGTTTTGTCATTTTCAAAATTAATCATTTCACTTTAGAAATGGTAATGCATTGTATCCAAAAAGAAAAAAGAAAGTGGAAGGCATTTAAATTATTAAGTGAAACAAATGGAGAGCATGGTACCAGAGTAGACAATCAAGGCATTCCTACATATATTAAAATATCAGTTCAGCATAACTGGTATTAATTACATTCACTTCTAAATTTTAAATCTTTACTAACTCTTTTCTGCTGCATTTCAGGGATTAGTTTCACCACTTGAAGCTTTGATCTCTTGTACTGTTCCTGCACACACTTGCACTTCTTGCTGTCATCTTTTTTCTGACTTAGTTTATGCCGAATCATAGAAATATTTTTTGTTTTCCTGCTTTCTGGTTTAGATTTCTGTTGCATCACATTGCCTGTCCTGATCCAGAGACCCTGTGTGAACTGGACATAGTTCCACATATCCCTATGAACTGTTAGTGCTACTTATAATAATAGATTAAGATAATGTACTTTTCTTACATCTGAATACAGGAAAAAGAGAGGCAACAAAGCAATATAGTTCTCCTTACAAATATCTCTTGACAAACTCCAGTAATGTTGCAGTTTTTCAGTAGCTTTCTTCTATTTTTCATTCTCCTGTACTCAAGTACCTGGCCAAAAGCTGTATGTTTGAGAGGAATTTTGTTTTAAGGCCTGCCAAGAAATAAGAGGGCTTTTATTACTGAATGATTCATCAGTGCAGAACTTGTTTTGGTCCTGCTGGAGTATTTTGTGTGATGCAGAGATAATTGCCACTGTTGTAAAATATTTTCATTGAGAACAGTTGACATAAAACACTGCACAGAAACTGATCTGTCAGCTTTGTTGTTTGGTGAATCATAATGTGTTGTATATTTTGACTTTCTTTTTGTTTGAAAGATCTCTGTGAAGGTTTAAAAAAACACGTCATTTTGCTCAATTTGTACTTTGAAATACAAAGGTAGTATTTCATATAAGAGTTGAAAAGTTGTTGGGTTTTTTTTTTCCTATTTCCCAAATTATTGAATACTTTAGAGAAAGGAGCAACATATAAGTGATATGTAAATTTATTTTGGGGACTAAAATCTTTTATTTTTAAAGCTGAGAAATGGTTGGAGATTAGCCCTCAAAAGGTGAAAGAACTTTATTCTTTCACATATAAAAGCCAAAATCCCGGTGTTTTTCTGAACAGAATGTATATATGGGCTTGGAGCATGGGAAATGTTGAAAACTGGGGAAAATAGCCATTTTTAATAGTAACTTTCGCAGCTACCTCCCTTCTCTGCCACCCAGGAGGTCGTGTCTCTTCCTTAGCACATATGAGCCCAGTGATACAATATGCAGTGATAAGAGTTCATGTGTTTATACCACAATTGCACATGATGTTTAATTCCTGTGTAAGTCTTTTCTGCAGTTTTATTTGTGGAGGCTGAAGAATGGTGGGGTCAGCACCTCTGGAGCTCAATAATGCACTTCAGTGGCTGTGGTCAGTGTGTCCATGTCATATCAAAGGTTTGACAGGCTGCATTTTGGAAACATAACTTTTAGAATCTCTATCTTATAACATGTACTGTCTTCTTCATACTGACACTTTTTCTGCCTGTCATGCACTATGGGCCCTTTTTCTGAAAGGAGATGCTCATAAATGATTTCTTTTTCAAGAAATTAATAGGATTTTAAACAAAGGGTGAGTGTGATTCTCTCTTCCCAGGCCCTTTGTAATCCAGTGCCAGGGTTTCTCTCTGTTGTGTGCTGGTTGATGCAGGTAATTGACTTTCATATTGTTTCTTCAAAAGTCTGTGACAGAATGTTTCATAAACAAATAACGGATCTGACTGCAAGAACTCAGCATATTAAACCATCTTCAGGGCTTTTTCAGTAGGTCTAAAAGTCAGAACCTGGAGACCAAATACAATTGTCTAAAAACAATGTCCTATTCTGCTCTGATCTTACTGGCATTTACTCCTGACTGCTGCATTTGGTTTTGTGGTAATGGTTGAGAACTTTAGTAAACAGATGGAAAATCCTCTCTTCTTCTGCCAAAATTCTTCTTCAGAGCCCTAGGAAATGCAGGTGACCACTGTGGCATTCCCATAAGCTCTACTTGGATTTTAAAGCCTGACTTCATTCTGTAAGGACAAAGAAACCCAAAACAAGCTCCAGGGTTGTTATTTAAATATCTGATATATCCTTGAATTTACAGTTCATAATGCCTTTGTGAATGTAATATGAACAGAAATGTTTGAAATTAAAATGTACCTTCAGTTTATACGTCCTCCACAGCTGCACACAAAGACAAAACACATCTTCATTATCATAACTATGTATATAGACACACATTCCTATATATACATATGTAGGTGTACCTGCAGTACATTTGTTTTTCTCTTTCAGGTGTATGCTGAGAGTTCTGGATTCCTTTGGGACTGAGCCAGAGTTTAACCATGCCCATTATGCCCAGTCTAAAGGCCACAAGACACCGTGGGGAAAGTGGAACCTTAATCCACAGCAGTTTTATACAATGTTCCGTAAGTACCTCTGTGCTTATGAATAATTTAGAGCTTTAAAAAGAAATGCTATCATTGAGAAGATTTTTTTATTATGAAAGACAAATTCACAGTTTAATAAAATACAACTGCTAAATGGGAAGAATTGTATCAGTGTCTGTAGACTGCAAAAGCTCTATTGTTCTTCCACCCAGCAATGAGAAAATAAGAATGTTGAGCTAATATAAATAGTGGTAGGGAACTTTATGCTCTAGGTATCTGTGGAAAGTGGGGCTTGGCTTTTCCCTCAAGTGTCAGGGAGTTTGCTTTTGTTAGTTTTGCTTTCTCTACTCTTGCTATGAAGCAATAGATTTCTGAGGAACTTGCTGGGTTACATTTTTATAAACTGCACTCCTGCATTTCATCATGTTGAACTGAAGTTTGGAACTCTGTTAGCTATAGTGTTGTATTTCTGCTTTTGTTCCTCAACAACTCAGCAGCACCGTCCCTTCACTGTTTCTTTGCACTTAGGATTAATAAATTACCATTCAGCAAAAATTTTTTCTCTCTACTTCTTTATGGCTTTGTAAAAATTTTTACCTAGCTTGTTTTCATATTGTGAGTATTTATCCTCAGGTGAATTGATTAACATTTATTTGCCAGCAGTGTACAAAGCTATTGAAAAAGTTGATTTCAGCACTGCTGTAGATCTTTCAAGCATCGATAAATATCTTTTGAAGTGACCCCGGCCAAACCTAAAAAAGAAATGGAACAGACACAAAAAAAAGGCATAAATTCTCTATAAATTGGGTCAGATTAAATGATTAGTGTGACCTGGTCTACACCTAGGCTTTGACTTTATGGCAGTAGGTTCCAGAATCAAGGGATCTCTCTCTGGGCTGTTGTAGCAGTAGTTCAAGTGTGTTATCTCTGAAAGGTACAGGGTCCCTGCTGCTGGCTGTGGGGTGAGGGAGGCTCAGGGCAGTGCCTTGTGCTGTGTGCAGAGGCTGCTCAGCCCAAGTCTGTAAGGAAACACTTTATGGTGACCAGCCCACCTCCAGAGTTTGGTGCTGGTCCCTGTCTGACATTAAGATCAGGGCTCTGTTCTCTCTCACCAGCTTTCATCGTCAGTCTTTCAAACTTTCCTGCTTTTCACAGCAGAATTATACATGCTGCTGTCAGGTTGACACGCTTTTGATTTCAGTTGCCCTGTAAAATTCTTGAGAGAGGCATATTTTGTCTGTCAACATTTGCTGTGTGAGTTTTTCCAGAGAAATACAAGTGAAGGTTGTTCAAGAGATAAAAGGCTGCATTCACAGTTGTTGGGAAGCGAGTAACAAAACATGTGGTGGTGAAATGTGACTTGGAAGTGGTTGCAGAGTTTGTGTCTGGATATTAGTAAGCAGAGCTTGTTCTGTACCCACATTTGCTAATATTTATTGGTTTATGTCCTAAATGGAAAAGGAACTCAATTGTGCTTTGTTTAAGTAGTCCAGCTGTTGGGAAATTCAGATGTGAGGTCCTGTTCAAGATAGCACCGAGGGTGATGATGCACTCAACGAAAACAGCTGGATGAGCCCTGGTGGCACAGCTGTGTGCTGTGTCTGTGCTCAGTCCCACTCCATGAAATGCAGAAGAAAGGAAACGTTCTCTCTGGGGATCTCTGTTGTGGCAGTACAGACTGCCACTGGTACAGTCTCTTGTGCAGAGAAAATCGCTTCATAATGAATTTTCCGAAGAGTATGACTGTATTGGAATTTTAATAAATAACCATTTCCAATTTTTACTGCTGGAAATGACTGCGGGTCTTCCTCTGCAGGATGAGTGGTAAATAAATTGCAGGCAAACTAATTCTGAAGCATGAGTGATTCCAGTGCTGTGGTTTATTTAAGGATTTTCCTTCTTTTTTTTTTTTTTGTATTAGGTGCAGAAGAGTCAACGTGTTTTGTGATATTTAAAGTTTATATTTGTTGTTTTGTTCTCTGGTGCAGAGATAGCACCGTCTTTATGGGGTTGTGATTAAAAGTGCATATTGTGCATCAGTAAAGCTTTTATGGCAGATTGGAACCCTGGACAGCTTCCCAAGATCCCCAGACCCTATTATGTTTTGAGAACTCTGGTTATAAGGGCAGAAAATTATTTCTGAGCAAAAAGCAAGCCATATTCAAACCTGTAGCATATTACCAAGTGCTTGACTGTTCTCTGAGTTTTCCAGAAGCATGAGAGCTTTCCCTCCTTTTTATATTCTCCATATTTTTAATTCAAATACTTTCATGTGAAATAACAGCACTGGTACTTCTAAAAGTGCATGGTCTTGCTCAAAAATCCATCTGAGTGCTTCCTGTCAGTGATGTTTGAGGCACTGAATTCCACCAGTTCTAAGTGCTAACTTTAACAAAGGTTTATTTTTCTTTTGAGTGTGTACTGCCTTGCCTCCCCTTTGAATGCAGTCTCTCATCCAAAAATATGAAAGGATGGAAAAATGCCCCCTTTCAGACATATTTGCAATGTGCCGTTTGCTGTGTAAAATTCTAAAAAGTCCTTGGGTCTAAGTGGGTGCCTGGCTGTTGCTGAGGCAGTTTTTGTGAAAAAGAGTAATTGTCATTTGAAAGACTAAATGTAATGGCAGAGGGATGTGTACCCTGTGTGTGGTTTCTCTGTTCTCCTGCATTATCCACTTGGCTGATTCTCAGGAACCAAAAAGCAAAACCTCATAATTGCAACAGAATTTTTTTTAATAACTCTACTAGAGGTTTAGCATTGCATGTATCGAAAATGCCTGGGGCGTTATCTTTGGATTTGGGGTTTTTTTGTTTGGTTTTGGGTCCTTAAGCTTTTCAAAATGTGATTAATAATTTGGAGCTTGTGCGCCAGAATTTAACAGGAGGCCTAGAGAGGAGCTCCTGCTGTTTATTGCAGCCTTTTTCTATGTGCACTTGTCAGGCTACGGCAGCTTTTGGAAAACAAAAATCCAACATGTTGGGGTAGCTTTTATATAGTAGGGATGGATTTTTACCTGAAGCATTGAGCGTTGGAGTCCATCACTGGAATGAAACACCCAGTCTACAAACACAAACAAACCAAAACAACAAAACCCCTCAGTTTTAATGAGCTTAAATATCTGTGTCTTTGTAGGGGGGAGAACAGTGACCAGCACTGCTGGATGTCACTGCTGGAAAAAAGACCAACAGGGGCTAAAAATAATATAGAAAACTATGAGTAAATTGCATATCCTTTGCACACACTTTTTTTGCCTGGATTGGAAATTTGCTAAAACTTATTTATGCCATTGAGCAACATCAGCTTTGCTAACAAACATAAATCCAGGGGGTTTTCAAACTGTTGATATTGCATCTCTGAGATTTGTCAAGCTGGATTTCTTCTGTTTCTTTTATCTCTAATAATAAAATAAAGCTTAGCACACAGTCAAAAAAAAAAAATCATTACCACTGGACTCGGTCCAGCTACAGAGTTTTTATTATCAGAAACAAGCCAGAAAATAGCTGCTTACTTCAGTAGGCATATGGAGCAGGACTTAAAAATAATAAAAACTATTTTGGATAATAAAGCAAGCAAATGTGTCTTTCAATATTAATAAGAAGGAGGTGATCAGTTGCATAATACCTTGTAACTTCATTTCTGACAACATTCACTCTAATGCAGCATTAACTGATATTTTCAAAGGTGCTGATTCTGCTCTGTTTCTTACAGCTCACACTCCAGATAACAGCTTCCTTGGATTTGTGGTAGAGCAGCATCTGAATTCCAGTGACATTAAACACATTAATGACATCAAAAGGCAGAATCAATCTCTCGTTTATGGCAAAGTAGATAATTTCTGGAAGGTGAGTTTTTTATACTCATATGCTTGAGCAAATTTATGTTGATCAATATAATAAAGCATAATTTGAAATTTTAAAGTGTCCCATCTGTCTAAACCCATTACGTTCTTTTTCTGGAAACAAATGTATTTGAATAATTAAATTGAACATTTTGAAGTCTTTCTCTTAGGGAAACTTCTGTCTAGATTGATGTGGATCCTTTGCTATTTCTGCACACTTCTGTGCCAGAATAAAAAATATAGTCTTAATGTCCCAGTAATTTTTGAAAGTGCAGAAGGCTGGTAAACATAATGGAAAATTGAAGGTGTGAACTTTCATCAGTCATAAGCAAACCTGTCTTTCAATTACTTCTGTTCTTATATCTACAACCAGAAATGTGCTGCATTTTGAGGTGGAAATTCTGTTTCACTAAAGGGCCTGGAAATGTGCAATCTCATTTTATCTCCCTGTAATAATATCAGTGTTTTGTTTCTTTAATATTGTCATTATTGTATTTTCTCTCATCTGCAGATGAGAGCAGCAGAATAACACCATCAAGGTTTGGTTATATTTTTTAAAAGCTAAAGTATATTTTGTTATTAAGGCATAGTGTTATTAAGGCTCTTTTTTTCTTTTTTTATCCACTACCCTTTTCTGTGGCTCCTTCTTCCAGGCTGGCACACCTGGGAATGTGTCTCTCATGCAATTTTCAAAGAGATTACTTGCTAGTAACTGGATTTCTTCCAAGTTACCTCCAGCTCTGTGTGCCCAAATGCTCTGCATGCTTTGTACCCTCTGTGCCTTCCCTCCTGCCTAAAAAGACCTTATTTTTAATCCTCTTGTCAACTGAAAAAGGAACTTATCAGTGCCTTACATAGGACCACACAATGTAACAGTGCAAGAGCACCTGCGTCTCACATTTTCATGCCTTTTCTCTTTATTGGCATGAGAATATTGGTTTTGCACAGTTTTCTAACCACAAAAGCAACATTCATTCTGATGACTGAGATTATACAGAATGAGTTCTCTAAAGATGATAGCTACAAGTAAATGGTCCATCTGTGAGACAAAACAAAACTAAAACTTAAAAAAAGCAGTAGAATGTTGGCAGCAGTAGCAGAACAGGTAGAGCTGGATGCTTCTTGGCTACTGTGCTGTGAAAAATGTGTAGTAAATATTGTGAAAGTTATTCTGTTTGGCTCATGGTATGGAGGGACTTAGTGTGCCCCTGTGTGCAGTCTCTCCTGTCTGCAGAGTGCTGCAGCAGAGCTGGGACCCTTTCTTTGAGTCTTTTCCAGCTTAGGCTCTTACTTTTACTTGTAACTCTACTTGTATTTTTGCTAGTGACTGATCTCATTATCAGTCTCTCAAGATCAGCAGCATGCAATAATCATCTAAACTTCCTGACCTGACTGGCAGTGCACATCAGCAGAAGGACCTGTTGAGTACTATTTGGATTTAAGGAACAAGACAGCTCTTAGTCACAGGGGTGTTTTTCACTGACATAAACATCTTCCTCGGTTTGTTCAGTCTGCATGGATTCAGAAATATGTATTGATAGTTTATATGCCCAGAGGGGAGATCTGTGATTAGGCTGAGATTCTGTAGGACACACAGGATATTCGTGGGCTGATTAAGACAAAAACATGGCTTTTTGGAAAAGAACATCCAGTCTTGATTTTTAAATAGCACACAATGGAAGGCCCACTGTTTCCTCTGGTGAAGTCCTCTAGTAATTGCCTTTTCCCTTAAGACTTTACATTATTTCTGATACACATTTCCATGTGGTAGTTTCCAGTCTAAGTAGCAGTTAGACTTTCTCAACCAGACTGATGATGTTTCTGTTCTGATGCCCTGTAGGAATATATAGGCTGAGGTCAAAGTAACCCTTAGTCATCTCTTGAAAAGCCTATGTATGCTGAACCCCCGAGAGATTTGTGCTTTCTAATCCTTAAGTGTTCTCACATGTCTGTTTTCTCTGAACCTTCTCAAGATTATTCACATTCCTCTTGAAATGTGAATGCTTGCAAAGGGCACGTGGGCCATACCAGCACTAAATCCAAAAGGAAATCCTGTCTCATTGTTTGGCAGGTCCCCTTTCCACCATTAGGAACTCTCAGCCAAGACCTTTGTATCATTTTTTAAAGTGCTGCTTTTCAAGTCACTGCTGTGTTTCTATCACTATTGCCTGTGTTGTTTTTTCCAAGATGTTTGATTTAGTATCTGGCCATATTAAAATGTGTTCTGTGTGCTGGTAACATCGAGCACATTAAAACTGTAACTTGCAGATTGTAACTGCAGTCATGCCCATATGCACTCGTATATAAAGTGCAAATCACTGCAGATAGACTTTGAATCAGTTACAGTGTGGGATTTCTTATCTGGAGTGATAAAATCCAATTCTTGTGATCAAGAGAAAGCCTGAACTAATCTTGTGTCTGTGTAATTTGCTTATTTCACGTTTCCTTCGTTTTCCTTGTTCAGTGCTCTTTTCATCTGCCACCACGGCTTGTCCGGAACCAGACTAATCTATTTATCCTGCTCCTGCTCTTTCTACTGAACACGGCCAATTAACGAGGAGTGTAATCCACACAGAGTACACGTGTCACTGCTGGGGCTGATCACTCATTAGAGGAGCACAGCGTGGAGGGGAGAGCATTCCCATCCCCAGACCGTGGTGCTTTTGGGGAAGAGCAGCTGCAAATTAATTGTTTAATTTTAAACCAAGCTGGCTGAAGTGGGACTGAAGTATGCACAGGACCTCCTCTCCCTGGGGGTATAGAAACCACCATGGGTTTATATAGCCATGGATACGGGTTCTTTTCTGTGCCTGAGCCCAGTGACATCCATCCCATATCACAGTGGCCAAGTCTGGCTACACCTCCTGAGGTCAGGAGGGATGTGCTGCAGAGGGTGTCAGATAAATCTGCTTTATTTCCCTCTAATAACTAAATCAGTCCTAGGTGGGCTAAGGATTACAAATAGGAGGTTCTAAAGAATTTTGCCACATTTCTAAAGGTCATCTTTAGAGCTAAGCTATGAAGGGCAGCATTTGCCAAGTTTTGGAACAGTGTTTGTTGGGATTAAAGGTTTGGGGTTTTGTCTGAGATTTTTGGCAGTACTAAGGAGTAAAGAGAGTCCTATCTATGCCAAAGTGGGGGGGAAAAAAAGAAGTTAACAAAGTGTGTGTGAAACCCATAATGCTCTCCATTATCAAAATTGGCTTTAATTACAGAACATTTCAATTAAAAGAGAATGTTTAAAGCCTTTCATGTTGCCTTAGCTCCTGTTTCTAAGTCTTTTCTTTGTTCTTCTTCCTGCAACTTACTGTTATACTATTCCACTAATTTGACCCTTAATCCTACAAGAAAGAAAGAGTCAAGATTCATTTTGCAGTATTTGCTTTTTTTTTTTTTTTT
>VWZT01011969.1:958152-994101 GCA_013397055.1 Pachycephala philippinensis
TTTTATTTTTTTTTTTTTTGCTGGCTGATGCTTAGTATCTTCTAGGTGCTCTGGCTGTTCTGCCTCAGCATATGGTTACCTGTCAGTGTTGATCAGCAGCCACACTCACTCTAAGTCTTCTTGCTGCCTGTATATTCACAGTTCCGGGGTCTGATGCCCTTTAAGAGGCAATACTTGAACGCAGCTTAGTACAAAACACTGCTCACCTGTCACTAGTGGCCATCTGCTGCCTATGTGGGTCACTTGTGTTTATATCAGATGGATCATGGATTGAATTGCTAAAATAAGTGCAGGTTTTCCACAAAAATCAGGCTGACTTGAATAGGAGCTTTGTGCCCAGAGGAGCCTCTGTGTGTGTGTGCACATGCATGCAGTGATGTTCAAGGACACTTTTTAATCATAATCACTTTATTCACTAGGCAGCATGGCCAGAGCCCCCTAATGAATTTAGTTATGGGGTTTTGTCACCAGCCTGTCTGTGTGCTGCAAGCGTGTGAATAATCAGAGCTGTAACTCCGGGCTGGGAACATCTGTGGGGACAATGCTCGTCTGGAGCATGGCAGGGAGACAGCAACCTTTGTCCTTAAACTTCCAGAAGCCTTCAGATGTGTTGAGACCAAGGGCAAGGATTGTCTGTCGTTGGTTGTGATTTCAACACTGTGTTAGCAGCTTTTTGTTAGGTCAGCTGACAAAGGTTCTGGTTTTCAGAAAGGGAGAGCTAAATAGTAATTTAGCAGATCACATGGCTCAGCCTAGTCAGAAGTGTCAGCTTGTGCTGTGCTTCACTTTGTCCTTAGACAGCAAAATACCAATAGGTGACGGCTCAGTCCTGTGATTCTTAATCACAGCTTTGCATTCCCAAAATGTCTTTGGTCCCTGCAGTAGCTGGTAGGACACGGTTATTCCGGGCAGCATGCAGCTGCCATTTCGTTCTGTGGGCACCCTAAAGCAGCACATTTCAGAGGGAGCAATTTCTGCAGGCAGGAGGGGCTGCTTGAGATTCATCATGGCTGCTTCAGCTGTGTGGAGCATGACAAAAACGAGCCATGTCTCCAGCTCCTAATGAGGAGATGGAAAGCCATTCATCACGTCGGAGGAGAATGGGGTAGGCGAGCTGGCAGCCTTCCTGCCAACTCACAGGGCTCCCTGCCAAGTGGGCAGCTGGAGGAGATGGACCAGCCTGTCTTGGAGGAACCAGTGTTGAATTCTTGAGAAATATTTCTCCTTTCGAGAAAGTTTCAGATGTAACTTTTTCCTTCAAATCTCTGTGAATTTTTGAGAGAGTTCACAATCTTTTACTAAGTGGGTTTTGCAATTGCTGAACGTGGATTAATAAAAGTAGGAGCAACACCCTGCTTAGATAGACACAGGCAAACAAACTTTGTTTACATATTGCTTTTTATGAAGGAATATATATTTACTTCCACACACTTCATAAAATCAGCTGAAAAAACATTTAACTAGTGATTCTATTCTCAAGTTGTTTGAGTCACAAAAGGATTGACTTTTGCAGAAAGTATTTTGTATTGATGAGAAGAATATAGCAAGACAGTTAACCTTTGCTATACTCTTCTTTCTGGAGTTCAGAAGAGAATATAAAAGTTCAGTAAGGAGGCATATAAAAGTGGTGATTAACCTACCAACCTGACAGGATAAATTAAATAAACTGCAGTAATGTTAGAAAGGGCAGAGGAGAAGATAAACACTCCTGTGCATGGGACTACAGCATGAAGTCTCTGGAATATGAAATTTTTTCATTACTATTCAGCTAGTCATAATTACAGTCAGTGAAGTAAAGCATTCACTCCTTATTTTATACTTTTGGCTATAATTTAGAAAAACTGTTTACTTACTTATTTTAACAGTAGTCTGATGTGGTGCTGTAAACTCCACAAATAAATTGCTTAGTATCAGCTGAAAGTCAGTGGCTTCCCCCACAAAAAAAAAAGCAATAAACACACTGATTTTCATGAGAGGGGTTGTGAGTCACTTTTTGTGTCAGAGATGTCTCCACTTAACTACTGCACTGGGAGAGGACCATTTACATTACAGCAAGAAGAGTGGTGTCTTGGCTGGTGTGATTCTGGGTGGCCAACTCAAAGGTCTGACATTCCAAACCAGAGATTCAGTTCATCACAAAGGCAGAAAACGTTCCTGAGGAGCCTTTGTTATGAAAACCAAACTATTAATGGTTTCAACACCTTCATTGCTCAAGTTGGGCCAGTGATGTTGCAGACACAGATCCCCTTCTCTGGTCCATGCAGGCCTACAGGCACAGACACACAGGGTAGCAGCCCTTACTAAAAAGGAATGGGTTAAAAAAAACCCAACCCCACACTGCTGTTTCCATGATCAATCTAATTCTGTATTTATTGGCAGTTATCTCTTTTATGGACTTTTATAGTGTAACTTCCTTCTGTGGGGTGTCAGCGTGCAGAGCCAGCTGTGCCGTGTGCCCGCTTAAAGCTCTCCAGGAAAAATAATGGCTTTTGCTTTCAGAAACATTGGAAAGGTGAGAAAAATGCTCACAAACAGAATATAAATTTTTTTCCAAGCACTAATCAACCAGTAAAGCATAAAGCAGTTCTGCTCTGTATAGCAGTTCTGCTGCAGATACGAGGGTGAGATCAGGACTAATATTTTTAGCCATGTGTGCCCACTGTGGTGTTACCAACACAGTCACATTTGGAGTTTTGCAGTATGGATCTTCAGCCCTAGGGTGCAGGTGCCTCCCCATGGTGGACTGCGTTACCAGACCTACATCTGATGAGAAACTACCCTGAGAGCCACAGTCAGCACCTTCTGGAGGCAGCAGTGCAAACTTACATCACAAATCAGGGGAAACACAGCCTGGTCTAAATCCTTACTTTGTGGGACAGAGCCTTGTCTTCCCCACAGCCTCGTCTGTACTGAGGATGGATGTTTGCATCACTGGTACCTGAAAATGGTTGACTGTTATTTCTACTTTTTTCTTTTTTCAGTTCTTTTTCAGTTAGTGACTTGCAGTATTTGCTGCCTACTCTTAGGAAGTACCTTGACAGATTGTTTTAGCCTTTCTGGAAATAACAAGCTGCATGTAATTCAAAGGATTAGCAAATGAGAGCATCATGAGTTACAGAAAAGGCCTGTGTTCTCTAATACTTGCTCTTTTAATCATAATGAATGTGACTTTCTTGAGGCATGTAAGATATTTCTGTTTTGCTCTTTATACCAGACAAAAATACTGGCTCCCTAACCGAGGAATATTCATCGTAAAGAGACTCACAGAATGGTTTGGGCTTACAGATCAGCTAGTTCCAACCCCCCCCGCCATGGGCAATGACACTTTAAAGGACAATTTTCTGGAGAAGACCTAGATTCAGTTTGGGAATTTCAGCTGGTTTGATGATGATGTGCTGGAGGGTGATAGAAGGGCTGAAAGAAGGATTTGAGGGGCTGCAGGCAGCTGTGAGCCAGGCTGCAACCTCAGGCCACCAGGCAGCACGCACACACCCCCTGTTCTAGGGATCAGACACATCCTTCTTTCTTCCTTCAAAGGAACAGTGCTGCTTAGAGGTGAGGTTGGAAAATGGATGGGAAACAGGTGGTAAGCTATTTATTATAGATTAAGTGATGGCAGTGTGCTCTGTGCTGTCAAAACATAAACCCATGTTTCTTTTCCCATGGAGCTTCCTCCTAAATGAATGGACCAGTCAGACACAGAGCTCAGCAGTGCACAGCAGCAGTTTATTTAAAAAAGTGCAAAACTAAGCAAACAACCCAGCATTCCCCACATAACAGACAAACACAGGATCATAGGAGAATTGATACTTCAGATAGGTTTAATTGCTGCTTCGCAGCTGGTTTTCTGCCTGAACTAAGGAGTAGTTTAAATAAATAATATTTTATGTGCAGATTGCATGAAATGGTCTCATGTCCTTAATTCATTATTTTCAAGAGATTACCTTTCTGTAAATTCAGCCTCTTTTGAGATTACATTTAGCATGCATTTCTCTGACTGAAAGGTGGTATATCTTATGCCATATATAAAATCAGAATTTAGATAATCTGTCTTTAGTAGAAGTAGTCTTCTGGATCTTTTTGTTATCAGCCATTGGAGAGTTTCTGTACGATTTAAATGTGTGAGATAGTTGAGAAACTTTCTGCAAGTAGGCAACTTCTTTAACCTGAATACTGAGAACTGAAATTACAATATTCAGCTCCATGCAGTGAAAATTGTATGTCCTCAGCTATGCTGAGAAGTGTTAACTTGCTTTTCTAAAATGAGCCGACTGAATTTATACTGTTGTTGCCATGGGTTGGGGAGGATTGATGCTGCAATGCCTGTGCACAACAGGGCTGGCTACAAGTTATGCATCAGTGTTGGGATCAGCTCCTAGGAAGAGCCTCCAGCTGTGAATGTTCTCTTACTGGGATTCATTTCCGTGTTGTGGAAGATTTAATGCAGAATAGTATACCTTGACCTCTTTGAATATGTGTCCTGATTGCATGATTCTCACAGCTAGGAAGGGTGTGCTTTATTTCCTTGATACAAGCAGTAGCTATATATATATATGTATATATATACATTGTTATGCTGAGCAGTGCTGTTCCCACTCAGAGCTTGCAATTCTCCCATCATACAGAGGCATTCAAATGAAGATGAAGAATCCTGTATTTAATTCAGGGGGGTTCATTATGCATGGCCAGGATAGGAGTCCAGATATTTTCAGACAACTCCAAAAAAACCACTGAATGTTTTTTCACTGGTGCTTTTCCAGAGCACCTGTAACCTCAGCTGCTGGAGGGAAAGCTTTGGGATGGGTTTTTGCTCAGGTTTCCATGGGAGGCACTGAACCCTCTGAAGCCCCTGCGGGCTCTTCTGCCTCGGTCCGGTGTCGTGAGCTGCTGTTTGCTGCCACCTACCGTTTTAATTAGGAGGCTTAATTAGTGTGCCAGGAGCACGTTCCTGTTGGCAAAGACAGCGGCTTGGCTGCTTTGGGAGTGGGGAAAACACTGGTGCAGCTGTTCCTGGAGGTAGCTGCCTTAGAACCTGTACCTGTAGGAAAGCCCCAGCAGTTCCACTTCAACACCCATCAAACCACCAACTTCCCCCCCGCCAAAAAACCCCTGAAAGGGACTGTTGTTTCCTCAGCTCCATGGAAAACCACCTCAGCTCGTTACAGGTGATGGTTGTCAAATGTGTTTTTCAGGGCATTCCATTATTGCTTGGGTGGGAGGGGGCGAACTGTTGAATTTCTCCCATTTTCTTCTTAGCACTGCATTTTCTTTAGGCTGGTACATTTAGAACGGGTTATTGTTTATTTTAAGCTAGCTCTTAGCTTTTCTGTGAATAACAATAATTAAGCTATCCCTCATTTTCTATTTTCCAGCTGTTTGTTGGTCTTGGATTTCCATATGAAGGGCCAGCTCCCTTGGAGGCTATTGCCAATGGATGTGCTTTCCTAAATTTAAGATTTAACCCACCAAAAAGTAGCAAAAACACAGATTTTTTCAAAGGCAAACCTACACTCCGAGAGGTAAGCGCTATCAATCTTGATAATTGTTTTATTGAAAATGCTTGTGGGTTTCTTTTTAGTAACAGAGTGTAGGAAAAATTGCATTAATGTTCAAGGTTTATTGCCAGAGGTGTGCAACTGCTTTTTTCTGTAGCCATTGATGCAACTATCAGTCCTAATTTTCATAGTATAATCAAAATGGTTTTGTTAGCACACTTCAAGCTTTACCTTTAGATTTGCTTCTTATTGAGATGTCATAAACTGAAGTTTCGCTTGAAAACCTGATGTTCTGCCCAGGAACAGATCGTGTCATTTTGATACATGATGCATCATTTGAAAGTGTTTTTATTTTGTTGAAGAAACAGACCTTGCAGTGTACTGTGCAGGAAGTAAATAGGTGTTTAAGTAAATTACAAAAATGGCATTTGTGGGTGGTAGTGTGTGTGCTTTGGGTTTTTGGTTTTTTTTCTTCGGAACAGACCGTTTCAAGGCACTGTTGAGTTAAGGTATTAATGGTCACCCACCGTGTTTGTGGTTAAATGCTGAAGACTTCTGGAGAACTGACTCTTGAAGAAAACAGGAAAACCAAACTCCAAGCTTTCAAAACAGTCAGTGTGTTTAGACTCAGACACCTCTCCAGTGAGAGAAGACTGAGACTAAGTAAACTAACCCCTCATCCTGGCACTGAATTTGGAATTTTCTTTTTCCTTCAGTGTAGGTAAAATTCAGCCTATACTTGTAAACATTTAACAGTCACAGAGGCATTTCTGACATTAGCTCTCGTGTCTGTGGCCATGGCTTGCTCATAGGTGTATGTACACGTATTCTTTATGTATTTCCATCACGGGAAAGCTCTCAGGTAATGTGCAGATGATGAGAACCTTGCACAGCCACACTTCCCAATTCAGGTTATGCTTGGGCCATATAAATTGTGTCCTGAGCAGCACCAGCTGGTTGATAAGCAAAAGACAGTTTCCCATTTTCAATCAGGAACATAAATTCCTTATAATTTTGTGATCCACAACTGTAATTGCCTTTCTTGTTATACATTGAATTCATCTCCAGTACAAGCTGAAGCTTGCCCCTTGTCTCAGTCTGTGTTGCTAACAGAGAGAGCAATAAGGGAATAAAGGTTTAAACTTTCTCCTCGGGCTTGGCACCTTTCAAAATTTTTCTTCTGTGGGTCTCTTGGTTTTTGTCTCATTTCCAGTTGTTCTGTGCCCAAACACCATCACTGGTCAGGCTCAGCACATAATCTGAACCCATCTAGGTGCTTAGTAGGAATTCCAGGGCTTGGAATGCCATGGTAAATCCCGATGGCATGTGTCAGCCCTAACAGAAATGCTGTGCACCTGACTTGTACAGAAGAATAACCCCTATTGACTGCTCCAGTCCAAAGTACATAATAATGTATATCCATCAGGAATATTGCTGCATTCACATGCCCTGCTGCCCTATCCTGAGAGTAACCTTACAACTGCATTTAGATCCGATTGCCAGTAATCCGTGTGCTGGTTCTTTGGGGTTAAGAAAGTCCTTAAATGCTTCTCTCCATTCTTCAGGTGCTAAAGAAGAACAAAAAGAGCTTGTGTAGCTCTGTGACATGATTGTCCATACAAGAATTTGAAGATAAAGTCCGTGTTTAGTAGTTTTGTAAAGTAACCTTTGCAAGTTACTATTTCTCCACAAGCAAAATGCAATGGCTAACTTTTTTTTAAATGGGGTTTTAAATAATTTTAATAGTGAATGCAACAGTTTATTGCATTCACTTGAGGAGAAGATCAAGTACAGTGTATGCCTAGTGCAGGAGAAGGTTCCTCCCAACAGACACTGCTTCCTGCTTCAGATCTTCTGCAATGTCTTTTTATCATAAAGACAGCATGAAGAGACAGCTGTATAAACATTGCCTATAAATAACCTATCCTGTGGGGTTTTTGGTATTTATTGAAAAGGCAGTTTTCTTCTGAGGCCAGTGGGAACCACTCCTCTCTTCTGTAGCTTTTGCTCACTTTTGTGTCTTCATGTGCATGTTCTCACTCTTGGGTGACCTGTCACAAAAATACTTATTGAGCTGTCCTGCTAGTTCTGAAAGCAACTCTGATGCAGCTTTTCTTAGTTACCTTCTTGGGTATTCATTGATGTTGTTTTCTAACAAAGTGGTGAGGAAAATATTGATTAACACTGTTGGTGAGGTCAGGTTCCTCTTCTGCTCTCAGCCGTGAGAGTCAGAATTCATCCTTTGGGATAGAAATTATTCTTTTTCACTGTTGCTCCCAGAACTCTGGCAATGTTTGAAATCTGAAGGAGACAGGGTGAGGATGACATCTCTGGGAGCCAGTCATGCAGGTCTAAGCAGGACTTGTGGCACTGACAGGTTGTGAAGAAGGAGGGTGGCTCTGTGAATGAGCTGTGGGGAAGCAGGGTCGTGGTGCAAGTAATTTCAGTAAACATCAAGTTTTCTGTGATGTGGGTCACTGGGAGGATTGAAGCCACAAATAGAGGTGCACATATCTTACTTGTGGTCTGTGTTATCTGGTTTTCAGTTTTCCAACTAAATTCACCCTCTAAATTTAAAGAGAAAATCTGAAAGGTAACTCGGAAGGAATGATGCTGACTGTTGTGTTCTAACTGAATTTTTGCACTATCCTAGTGCATTTCATCCAAAAAGTCTGATTAAGAGACTGAGAGGCAAAGATACCTTGGCACATTAATTTTTACCAATATAATTTCTTCTTTCAGTTGACATCTCAGCATCCCTATGCTGAAGTTTACATTGGGAAGCCCCATGTGTGGACTGTGGACATCAACGATCTTTCTGAGGTTGAGAAGGCCGTGAAATCGATTTTGAATCAAAAGGTGAGAAGTGTGTCCTTAATTTGCTATTAGCACTTGAGGGTGTAGCCTGTACTGCACATAGAGTGCTTCCTAATGTTGGTCTAATGACTGCTGCATTTTGGTAGAATATTGAAAAAAAATGGTTATTACATATCTGTGGTATCGAAATTATCATGTTTTAGTACTGGATATGTCAGGTTCTCACTTGAACAAAATGAGTGGGTGAATTTGTATAGGAATGAGAATTTCACATGTGAATTATACAGCAATCTGTGTTTTCTGTGCACTCAGTGGGGAAGTTTCGTTGCTGATTCTTAGAGCATTGCAGACTCTGCCCTGCTCAGCTCTGGGTTTGTAGCCCTGCCATTCCCACAGGAGCGCTTGTGCACTGACGGTGTGGAATGGCAATGAGGGCACTTCAAGGGGGGGAAGAGTTTGAAGGAAGTTCAAAGGTATCACATTCTGTTTTGTCACTTCAACTTCAGAACTGAAACTTAGTTAAAACAGGAGCTCTGGAATCCCAGAGGGTCTCAGACTAGCCTTACATCTGCCACTTTGCAGTGTACCCTGAGTTTCCATAAAGATAGTCAAGGAGCAGCTCTTATTGCCTTTAAAAAGGAGCAAAATCAGCTGAAACTGCTGATGGTTTTGTAACATTATTATTTGTTCATGAGTTTATTTGTATTTTTTGTTGCTACTCGAGCTATAATGGAATATTTGGAACAGAAGCTGCTGCCACAGAGTACGCCATGAAGTTGATTGAAACAAAAACCCCTCTAAACTTTACATACTGTCTCCACAGATTGACCCTTATTTGCCCTATGAATTTACCTGTGAGGGAATGCTTCAGAGGATGAACGCCTTTATTGAAAGACAGGTATGAACTTTTATTGTGGATGACTCTTGGATTATGTTGGAAAGGGAGCACCATCTCCATTTTAAAGCTTCTCAATGTTGCTGCTGTCCAAGTTGAAACAGAAGCTGTGCAGACCTTGGCATCATATGAAAGCAGAGAGGCAAAGCAGTTTTTCAGTGTGTATGTGACTTCTTTAGCTGTGTACACACACAAAAGCTTTGGATCATGAAGGATCACTTAAATACAGGGGTACTTTTTGGTAGAATTGCACTTGGGCTGAAGCCCCTGGGCAGACTTTTCAAGTATTTAGTTTCAATCAATAGAGATTTAAATGGTTTGGAACCCAGTTACTTAAAGGACTTTTGGTCCCTGTGCATTACTGCCAGCTGAGAGCAGCAGAAGATGTTGAGTTGGAGTAAAAAACTGCAGAGATTTACACGGGATCCTGGTTTCTAGAAATTGTGTGTTTGCTTGGACTTCTGCCCAAGCCAGATCTGTTGCAGTAGCCAGCTCTGCCTTTTGTTCTGGCTGCTGCAGAAGAGAGATAGGAATAACCTTTATCTCTGATATGTCCTTTAATTGCCAGGATTTCTTTCAAGGGCACTGGACATGTGTCTGTGCTTGTATTTCTGAAGGTGGGTGCTATTGAAGACAGTCCCAAAGAATGACACAGCTCCAGGTCAGAAGGGCAGTGAACACAGCGTAGCTATTCCCACTTTCCTGCCAATAAACACTTCAAGCTTTTTGCTGCTGTATTGATGGCAAAACCTGTAGAAGTATCACTGCTGCTTTTGATTCTTCTACCCAAGTTAGCTATAATTGGGAGTTTGTGTCAATTAGGAAGAAATGGAGCTCAGTATAAGGGAGAAAAAGAGACAATCAAGAGATGGCACCTGTGGCTTAAAGCTGTCTCTTCCCTCTGGCCCTCCCCCAAGGGCTAAGCCCTGCCTTGTGCTTCTCAGAAACCCACAGAGTATTGTAATTTTGTTCATTGTTTTGACTAATTGTCAAAAGCTGGTGGTGTTTCACAGCTCCCAGGATGTTCAAGCACAATTTTAACTGCATGTGCTTAGCACCTTGCCTAATTAACATGTCAGATGAACCAAAAATAAAAAGCAAAAATAAAGATTGAAATGTTATTTTGATGAGTTTGTGGTGGAGGCAAGAAGAACAGAGAAAGCATCACAAGTTTGAAATGGGAACAAAGATGCTGGAATAAAGAGTTGATCTGGTTCAGAGGTTGTAGGGTGCATTGACCATGACAGTGGGGTCTTCAGGGGATGTTTGAGAGTGAAGAGGATGGGGCCAGATTCGCTCTCCTATTAAGCACTCTATGGGCAGTGAAACAGTAGCACTTAAAGGACATGTCCAGAGTTCCCCTCCTGGGCCTTGGCCTGGGGTCAGGAGGGAGGACAATGTTCACAAGAAAGGTTTAGTGAATTCCCCAGATCCAACAGCTGGGCTGAAAGCCTTTATGGTCTGAGGTAAGAGAACTGCTGTGAGCTGTGGTTTCACACCCAGCATTGCCACCTTCAGCTGGGTTAAAGCAGCTTTGTCTCCAAGCTGCTCTGTCCTGCCAGTGCCCTGCCCCTGCCAGCAGCCCAGAGAGGCTGTTTGGTGCCTCCCTGCCATCTGCTGAATCCATGCCCTGATCCTGTTTGCTCTGTGCCTGCACACACAGTTGTGTCTGCTCTGCAAGGCAGAGGGAACCAGAGGGAGGGACTGCTTCAGTTTTGGCACTGGCATCAAAGGAGCAGCCAGGCAACTGCAGCCAGAGCAGCAGGGATTCCCTGCTGCAGATCTGGGAGCTGTTGGAGGAGGCAGGCTGGGCTGATGGAACAGACACACTGACTTTGAAAGATGTGGCCAAGCAGAGAACTTGACAACCCAGCAGAAAATGGGGCAGGACTCCATGAGGTCAGAAAACTGACTTGGCTCAGCAGAGGCTCAGCTGAGCCCCAGAGCTTGGCAAAGGGAGTGAGAACATTCACCCCAGAGCAAGAAAAGACAGATGAAGGAGGACACCTACTTTGGTCTCACCTTGAAATTTGTGGGTCCCTTCCAACTCATGGTATTTTGTGATTCATGACTGTATAATATTACATTTGTGGTTAGACCTGAAAGTAGGAAAACTTCTCCCTTCAGCAGAGGAAATCAAAACAGAATAAAAAAAGTTCAAGCTGATTTTGAGAACTAGTAAATGAATTTGGGGGCTTTGGGTCACAGTGAGGGATCAGTTCACATGAGTTTTGGTTTTGTCCAGAGAAAGCAAACCATGATGGACCAGGTCCAAATTCTTTGATCACCTTTTGATGAGAGTTGCCAAATGTTAAAATACAGTCTGAGTATTGTGAAATGTTGTCTGAACACATCATAACAAAACACGATCTGTCACTGCAGGATTTCTGTCACGGGCAGGTGATGTGGCCCCCATTAAGTGCCCTTCAAGTAAAAATTGCTGAACCTGGAAAATCCTGTAAGCAAGTTTGTCAGGAAAGCCAGCTCATCTGTGAGCCTTCCTTCTTCCAGCATCTTAACAAGGACAAAGCTCTGCTTAGGTAAGTATTTACAGCACAAATATGTTGTTTCGTCTCTTTATTGCACTGGTTTTTACCACACTTGGAATTTAAAGCACAATTTTGGTGAGAAGGGAAGGCGGGGAGGGAGAGCAGCTCTGTCTGGCTGCAGCAGGCTGTGAGTGAGGGCCTGGCAGTGCTCTGTGGAGTGTGTGGTAGTGGTGACTGCTGAGAGACCCGTGCCAGGAGCACAGGGGGCCAAAAACCTTCTGTCACTATTGTCCAGGGTAAAGAACTGTGAAGCCTGGTACACTGGAGGTGTTGGACCAGATGTATAAAACTCAGCTGTGCATTAAGGAATGTTGCTTTCGGGTGCTGTCTCTCTGGAAATGTGTATGTTCCTTTCAGAATGAAAACAAAGCCCTCAAAACCAGGCTCCCACAAATGGCTGCTAGGGAATCTGTTTTCCAGGTTTTCTATCCCCACTTTTCACTAAATGACATTGTAGAAGACTTTTGGGTTTGTATTTTCTTTGAAAAGTTGTAATTTCCAGTGGAGTTCAGAAGCAGCTCGTATAAAAACTTTCTTTTCTAGCTGTCTAGACAAAATCATAATCCTGTGGAAAAAAAACCCCTCTGTTAAATGCTGAAAGTTACCAGTGTTTCCAGAATAAGTGAAAAACAAGGCTCAGCTGGAATTGCTACCCTCGTGTTAGGCTTTGTGGTCAGAAGATGGCAACTGGCATTTTCCATTTTCCCACTGGCTGGTGCTGCCTGGTTCCTGGGAGCTGCAGACCCTGTTCCTTGTAGCCCAGGAGCTGCATCCCTCATCCTCACAGTCCAGCTCACCCACCTCGAGCTGCCCAGGGCTGCCTGGCTCTGTGGGGCTTCCCTGGGGAAGAGACTTCCTGAAATCAAAGAAAGTATCTCCTGATTTCAGATTCTTTGAGTCTGTCCTACTGAAAATCCATGGTGTATTTAAATATTAGGTTTTGGGGAACAGTCAAAAGCATTTTTTTCCTCTTAAACTTCTTTTATTAATCTTTAGGAAACAGTAAAGCTGTAAAGGCTGCACTGCCCTCTGCAGAGAGAATCTGCACAGGAGAAAAGTCACGTTCTGGAAAGCTGCAATTGTAAATGTACTTGATTTAGGATCTAATAGAGCAGGGATTTATTTTTAGCGAGGAAGGACGAAAACTGTACCAAACTCCCTTAAATTCAGGTGTGATTTAGATCACGTGCTTTGCTTTTTAGGCACAATATCGAATGTCTCACAATGGAGTCTGCAAACGATATCCTGGTCCCCTCTTTTGATGGAAGGAGGAAGCACTGTGTTTTCCAAGGTGACCTGTTACTGTTCAGCTGTGCTGGCTCCCACCCCACCCACAGAAGGATCTGCCCCTGCAGGGACTACATCAAGGGGCAGGTTGCTCTCTGCAAGGACTGCCTATAGCAGCAGCAGGGCTGCTCCAGCCGGGGACACCGTGTGAGTAGTTTGGAGAGGAGTTATTTACTACTTCCTGCACTTTGGTCCGGGTTTTCCGCTGCAGGCAGAGCTATCATTGCTGGGCAGAATTATCTACTAAGAGAGGAGGGATTCATAATAAACAGCTATAACTGATCTTTTCTTCCCGTAAGGACGTTTGCAGTGTCGCTCTTCAGATTCCTTCAGCTGCTTGTGAAGAGAAACGAGTCTCATGTTTGACAGTGATTTGAAGATGACTGCACAGAATAGTTTGTAGAAAATTTCCAGACCCATCAAACTTCTGGTTTTTGTTGTTTGGGTGAAGTGTTTTCTATTTTTTTAATGAGTTAGGACATCCCCCATCATGGTTAGCTAAAGGATCTCAACTTCATTCCAGTAGAAAATTGAAAAAAGTGTGCTTAGGGAGGGGATGCTGGGGAAGGAGGACTAACATTTTATTCAAGGTGCACTGTTTTGGGTACAGCTTTGGTTTGAATGGCTACAAAGTGGTTTACTTCACAAGAACTTGGAATAATGAGAGAGCTCTGTACCCTGTTACTGGGTTATTTGGGCACAGTTTGGGTTTCTTTTTCCTTTTTTTTAAATCAAATCTTTGTATACAAGAAGGTATTGTCTGCATCACAGCTGCTGCAGCAGAGCAGCCTAAGCAGAGTGTCACAAATGAGCAAACAGGCAGTTGCCAGCGTGTGACACATCTTGGTGACTGCACAGCTCACTGGGGTTGTGGCATTCTTCAGTGTGGAAAAGCTACAAAAACACACAGCCATTTTTGGAATGGACTCATCACAGTTTACTGGTCCCATTTAGAGAGTAATCCTCAGAATTTGCCCACGCTTCTGTTGTAGTCTGTCTACTAGAAATACTGTGTGAAGCAAAAAGTATTCAGCATCATTGGAGCAATATTATCGTTAGAGCCTCAGTTTGCTACGGCTTCCAGTAGTTAAAGTGTTGCTGAATGACATAGAAAGGTTAAACTAAGCTAACTATAATTATTGTACGGTAGAAATGTAAAATGTCTTCATAACTAGCTAGGTTTTTAAAGAGAAACTTTTTTTGGAGAACAAGAGGAGACAAAGAACTGCAAAGAAAATAATTCATCAATCCTCTTGGGTTCTTTGATTGGTTTCCTGGTTTTAGGGGGCTGTTTGTTTAATTTTCCCTTTTTTTTTAGCAGGCACGCCAATTACAAATTTAGAAGAAAACAATTCAAGAATTCAGAATTCAAATCAAAATTTTTTTTTCTTGAGAGCAGCAATTAGCTCCTCTGAACTGCCTTCTTTTTATAGAGGTAATTTTTGTTATTTTCAGCAGAAGGTGACATGCTTGACAGCACCATTTGTAGTCAGGAAGTTACATGTTAAATTAGTGAGAAACAAACCTGCAGTCAGAGTCTGCAGGTTTGCAATTTGGACATGCTCTCACCATGCTGGAACAAAACCTTAAATCAGCACAAATATTTTTTTCATAAAGATTACCAGGTAGTAATGAAAGGCATAGATGCTTTTACATCTTCCTTTCATGGACATATCTGGTTGGTTCAGCTTTTTCTTGTAAGCAGTGTTCATTATCTGTGTGGGATTATTGATGGACCTAGTGACCTACCAAAGACCAGGCAAGAGAGATGCTATTTCCCCGTGGATAAATCCTCCAGGATAGTCTACATTTTAACTTTCAATTTAAAAGCAGTGAATGAGCCTTTTCAAGCATTTGGTTTCCTGCCTCAACACTCCTGACAGTGTTACCCTGTAACACTCCATAACATCGCTCTGCACTGCACAGGAGCCTCATCCTGGGTGGTTGTTGAGTATCCAAAAAAGGGTCTGTGGGAGCTGTTGAACAGCAGGGTCACCAGGATCTGGGTTTGATGAAGTGAAAATCTGCTGTATTTTAGATTAATTTTCCAGAAGCAGAACAGCTGGGTTCTCTAATGGGAGGCAAAATTTTTGTATGAAAAGAAAACAAACGCATATCAGTATGAAAATCCCTCCTGTTGCCATAGCTCAGCATTTGCTTCAGTCAGCACAAATGTAGTTTACCATAGTTTTACTGCCCTGGAAAAGCTGGGGGAGGACAATTGGAAATGGGTCTGAGCAGGCACAACAATTCATTCTATATTTATATAAAATATCCCCTGCATACCTGTGCATATTTGTGCAACGAGAGACTCCTGCCTATCACAGCGTATGAACTTCCAGCTGGTGCTGAAAGTACAGGCAACAGCAGGACTTGTCTTCACCAGTTCAGCCTGAGCTTCTTCAGGCGGGAATTGATTTCGGACTGGGATATCACAGAATTCTGTTAGAAACAAAGATTTGTGCGTGTGCACTTAAAGGATGCAAAACATGTGGGTTTTGCTGTAGTGTAATTCTCTGCTGTAAATACATGTTTGCTTGGTTCCCCCTGCTGCAAGGCCCACATGGCAATACATACTGCATTCGGTTTTGCCTCTAAACCTTTAAAGACGGGAGGGGTTTGGTATTTGTTATTATAAGATTTTCTGGTCTAGTGCTTTGCTCAATGCTAAGTTTGCCTTTACCACAGCAGGCAGAGTTTATTCTAAGCTCTGTTTTTTCATGCTGTAGCACTGTTTCTAGTCTGCTGAACTGAATTACTGCATTCTGGCAAAAATGAAACAGCAGCACCGATGCCGCTTGCGTTTCAGCCAGGGACAGAACACCCAAATTGGCTTCAGAGTCAGTGGTCTCTGATCTTATTTCCACTGAAACCTATAGAGAAGACTCATTAATCTTGAAGAATAAAGAGTCAAGACCTACAGCTTCAGTCTAAATTCCTGTAAAAGGAGACTCTCCTGAGAACTGTAAGTGCACAGACTCTGTAAGCACTGCTCACTGAGCTCCACACACACTCCCCGTCACACAGCCGCACTCCCTCGTGCAGTGAGAAATCAGTGACTCCTTCTGCAGATAAACACTCAGGCAAATCCATGTGGGACTAGGGAAAAGTTTGAATTATTTGCTAAAGCCTATAGTAGAGATCCACATTTCAGGATAGCGGGCAGCTTTCTGTCCAAGTTCCATGAGTATTTTCTTTCCTAATTGAAGAACAAAGGTGTAGTCCAGTCCTTGCACTCGAGCAAGGCCATCAGAGAGGGGACCGTGCTGCTGCTTTCAGTCTGACAGTAGAGCTTGCAGCTTCCTTTGCTCGGAAGTCAGGTTTTTGCATGACTGCATTTGAATATATTGATCTGCGATTGACGGGAAAAAAAATGTCAAAAGTTGAATACGAAACCATTTTACAAGCTTTTAAACATATCTCTCATATCAAGACATTCTTTGTTTTAAAATTTTGTATTTTTGTATGTGACCTAGTTTTTTTCAAAAATCTTGTTCCTACGGGATTAGAAAACTTGAGAGAAGCATTTACATATTTATTAAAATTAACATAAAAGGCTTGCCTTTGAAAGGTAAAGTTGGTAAATACACACTGTTTAAAAATGCCAATAAAAACCTCATTTATTTCATATATGCAAGTTGATTTGCACATGTATAAATAGAGTTGCTTTTTTGCATTTTTCGCTTAGTTTCTATGTTTCTTTTTGTAATTTATAGTTGCAGCAGTGTGTTTGCTTGTTTATATCAGATTATGTTTCTACAAATATTTAATGTTTATGTGCCTTTTTTACTTTCTTTGGGGTTTGGATGCGTGTTTGGAATACGGACACTGTCTGAACAAGTATAATGGAACACTAATTCCAGGTAAATTGTGCTGATGACTCTACAACTTACTGGTGTGAATTTTGAATGTTTTTAAGTAGTGGAGAAATCTGTTCTAAGACTATAAGGCTTAATAAGATAAAAGATATTATGACTTTTAATAATTCTTGCAAAACATTGCTTCTGCAAGCAGAATGCAATTTACTGAGAATCTGTGATTTGGCATGAGAGCTCCTGCTGGGACGGGATGTCTGTTCAATGACCAGGGAGCAAAGGAAAGCCATTAACATTCCCCAGGGAGACCATGATAACAGAAAACCTCCAGGAACAGCCGTATCTGATTTGATGGGCAGGAAAGCTGAGGATCCACATTGAGGTTTGCGAGGTGTTGGTTTTTCAGATAAAGATGTCTCTGCATGGATGTAGCCAGGGCAGTTCCTGGTGCTACCAGAGAATCCAGGCCTTTTATCACAGCTGGACTGGCAGCTCTCAGTGGGGAGGGACTGCTCGGCTTATTGCAGATGGATTTTCCTTTTAATGCTACTACTTTTCTGCAATAGTATTTTGCAAACCAGCTGCTGATCAGATTTCAGTTGGGATGGGGCTGTAGCCAGAGCCAGAACTCTGCACCTTCCCAGCTCCACTCTGCTCCCAGCTACTTGTGTCAGTTTTTGCATCTTGCTGATTGTCAGGAATTCAGACTCATTGAAAATTTCTCTTGATACCATCAGCTCCAAATCAGGCTGTCATGTTGTACCACTGTCCTTTAAAACCCTAGGCAGCATCCTAAATTTGTCCTTGATGTGAAAGATGTGCCCCCCCTCTCAGGAGTGCGTGGCCCATCTGAATTGCAAAGGTGATTTACGAGTTTGCAGCAGTGTTCACGTAAACAAAACCCAAATTGCTTTCTCAGGTATGTCTTTTGCTCAGAGTTCATTTCAGGACTAGATTTTGCTAGTAAAATAAATTAAATGGGATGAATCAGGCTGGATGCAATCTCATCCAAGCCTAATTAACTTTGTGACTCCCACTGGCTTCAGCGATAGCACAACTCCTCCGTTAATGTTCCTTAAAATTAAAAAATCAGCCCTCCCTTTTTAATAAGTGTGAAGCACTGTATCTTACATGATAAAGACCAAACACTTGCAGGGCATATTGTACACATATCAGCAGCCAGTATTTCTTGCTGTCACAACACAGATCAGCTCTGACTAAGTTGACGTTACTGATTAATTATTAATGTATCAGTTGAAAACGTGGTTAAATTGCTGTTCAGTCTACAGTTGGGAGTTTGAGGGATGGCACTTTTGTTGCTTAGAGAGACCAGGAGTTACCAGTTTCTAATTTCCCAGTCTTTTTTCCAGAGGTGCTAACATTTGGCATGGCTGTTTCTTTGTGATGTTTGTCCTACAGCTGCTATGCCTTCAACTTCTCACCTGTGATCTCTTTCCATCTGTAGTTCTCCTTTGGCCCATTGTTGGAGGGATTGCTGGAAAGTCAAGGAGAATAATGCACTGACAGATGTATGTTTTCATTGGGGCTGAAAAGGCCAGGGACATAGAGGATGTTATTGAGATCTGCTTTAATAATATTGCTGTAAATGTAACATCAAAACATACTGTTTTATGGGCAGTGACTTAAATCTCATCTGCACATTTTCAATCAGTTCTATACGGTTTGGGTTTTTTAAATTAGTTTGTCATTTCCAAATATAATTATATTTAAATGGAATGTGTAAACAGCAACTCCATGTATCAAGTGTAAAATGTTTACTGTAGGAATGTGTTGAAAATACCAGAGACTGGACCCCAGAGTGCCTCAGGTGTGAGGCATCATTTGTTTTTCCTTCTTCCAGGAAAAACAACAAAGGGCAACCATTGCTGATGTGCCTTGCACGTTGGGACCTATCTATTTTTATAGGTGTCATCCTTTGCATATTCATGTAATTAGGAACACAGAAAAGTGTGCTTTAATTCAGCAGACCGCTCTCAAGAGCACTAAGCCACCTGTTTATTAAATGAGTAAATAAAACCAGGTCCTCAAAGATTTGATAAAATGAGTAATAACTTCACCCTCAACATGCAGAAACTGCTTTAAAAAAATTAGTTGTGCTCAAGTGATTGAAACCCTTCTCTCTGCTGGTGCCATTTACTTAAGTGGGCTGTGCGTGGGACCAGAATTTGTCCCCTCGTGTAAGGGTTCACAGACTGAAGCACTGAGGACCCTGCTGTCCCCACGGCCACCAAAGCACGTGGCTGCTTCTGGTGCAGGAAAACACATCTTTATTGTCACTGCAAATCCCAGCCCTGGGTCAGTGCAGAGCCTGGGGCCTGCAGGAGCCACCAAACCCTTGGCTTTAAGGAGAGCATGTAAATAACGCCATGGCATTTCCTGGAGCCGCCCAGTGCATGCAGCACGACCTGCCTCAGGCTCCAGCAGCTGCAAAGTAGTCTGAAGTATCAAATAGGCACACGATAAATCAAGTTAAATTGCTGTCTGAGGGCAGTTGATTTTAATAGTGTAATACCCAGAACTAATTTATGTTCATTAACAGGTCTGTTGCAGTACAGTGACAGTGAAAAATATTTTTAAGGAGTCATGGGTTTAATTTGGTTTTTGTGAGGAATGCAGCAGAGGAGGAGGAAATGGCAGTTTTTACCAAAGGAAAAAAGAGAGTAAATTTTGTGAGAAAAGTTACCCTGAAGATTCTAAGAGAGCTAAAAGAAAAATGTCAGGGAATATTTACAAAGCTAATTTGGGCTTGGAGACGTTGATCCCCCTGAGCTTGCTGAGCTGACCACTGCAGGGAGATTCTCCAGAGTGCAATTTGGGGCAGCTCTTTGGGTTCTGGTCTGCATCATTCCCTGGAGGAGTCTGCCTCTTCATGGGTGAAGAGGGTCAGAGTCTGAATAAGCCCTGTAGAAGTGTAAATTGGAAAAAAACCCTACTGAAATCACGGGAAATAAAATACTGCTTTTTGCAAACAATAATGTGGAGTCAGTGAGGGGGTTTAAATGTACACAAGAACTTCAGGGTCAGGCTGGTACTATGGGGTGTTTGGTTTGAATTCTCCCCTAATAGGTTGATCCTTTGTTTTATTTCAATGGTTGTGTTCCACTATATTACGTTCAAGCAGTTGGATTCAAACAGAACAGAACGCAGTGGTTCAGATACTGCCAAGTTCCTGGGGTTCAATAAGATGGGATTTTTTTTTTTTAAATTTTTTTTTTAGAACAGTAAATGTCTGTACTTTAATGGCATAGAAAAATGCTTTGTTTTCACTGTTGTAGAAAAAAACTAGGGAGAATTTATTTTTCAATAAACTTTTTTCTTGTGTGATTTGGATTTATGATTGCTTTGTGCTTAAATGGGAATGCCATGAGCTGCCTTTTATCCCAAATTGCATTTGTGTGGCTTCTTCTTCCAACTCTGCAGCTGGGTGTTTCTGTTGCTGCCCCACCTCTGCACAGGTAAGTCCCCACCTTAGCCAGAAGAACAACAGGTGAGTAATGACCTGTTTGCTTTGTTTTGTTTTAAACCTGAGTTGGATAATGAATTACATCAAGCCTCCCTTCAGGAGGCAGTTTTGCCACAGCAGTAGTTAATAATTCCTGGTTTCCTATAAATTTACAGCATGCTCAATTACAGCACTCACTGAATTTACAGCACACGGTAAGTTTGGGAGGAAGGGAAAGGGAGACTGGAATTGCACAGTGGCTCTCAGGCCTGCAAGACTTACTGGCACAACACACTGTGAAGCTGAAAGATAAGGCTACACAGTGGTGAAACAGCAGCTTTAGAGAATATCCTCTTCCAGGATCCAATTTAACACGCAAAGCACTCGGGAGCTTATGAGCTGTTTGCATGTGGAACAAGGGCTCAGGGTGAGGCTTTGGCCCACATGGGATTGGGGTGTGCATTCAGTGTGCTCCAGAGGTGCCACATGAAATCACCTTGGCAGCTCTAAATAAATGCAAATGTCCAGAGTGAAACTTCTCCAGGGGAGCTGTCAGGGTATTTCAGGGGCACCCATTCTGCTGACAGGCTTTTTCTGCCCACCTCAGGTTTTGTTAGCCCAGCCAAGACTGAGGGAGGGGCTCTCTGTTGTCAGCTGCTGGGAATGTGGAGAGGTTTTGGTGGAAGTGTCCAAGAGTAATAGAGCAATTAATGCAGGAGGAGTATGCAGTGGAAAAAATAATAGTAAAAGAAACCAAATGAAGACCAGCTCTTTATCTGTTAGAAGAATGTCCATTTGTAGCACAGTTGATATGTACTTTAAAAAAAGAAAAAACACAACTACACTGGAGAGAAGCAACAGCTCATTTTTTTCTAGTAGTACCCTTTTCCAAGTTTGTTCTTTGTTGAGGTTTTGGTTTTTTTGTTTTTATTGTGGCCACACTTAACTGAGTACTGTAGAACCAGAAGAACGCAGAAGGCAGTAACTATCAGCTTGAGATGCCTTGTATTGTCCCTGTCCCAATCAATGACACACACACTGGTAAGCAAGAGCATAAAGAAAGATGTCAAACAGATGTTGGCAGGCTGGGAGAGGGTTTGTGACATGGGTTTGGATATCCACTTGGCCAGTCTATTCCCTGGCAAGTTCAGTGTGCTGTGGCTACTGCAGAGGGTGGTTTTTCCACAGTGCAGTGCTGCTGCAAGAGCCTTTTATGGCTGTTTCAGTGAGAAAAAGGATGTGAATATCCCTCACCAGTTGCCCCTTTTTATGGTCCTTGGCATACTTCCCCTTGGATTAAAACGAGTGAAAATGTTGTTGGTTCTGTGTTGCTATTCAACGTACCACAATTTCCAAATGTTTCCTACCATCAAAATGAATTAGTGGTGGACACTGCTCATTCAGGCTCTTGTTCTGCTTATTTTTGGAAACGTTTTCCTTCCTGTTTCATTCCCTTAATTGTTGTTCGGCTTTGACATCTAAAAAACTGAAGAGACATCTGTAAAATGGTGAGCAGCTAGAGTTAGATGTGGGCTGTGTTGCAGTCACATAATGGAAAAAAAAATCTGTGAAAATTGGAACTTGGAATCAAAAATACACCATGCAGCTGTATTGGAAAGCTCACTTGGGGGAGCTTAAATACTGAATACTTCAACTCTCACATGCTTAGACTGGGTTTAGTCGAGAGAGTCCACAGATGGAAACGTTTTGCTGGGACTTTGTGCTGCTCTCAAAACACTTCCCCTCAGTGTGCAACAGCTGGAGTACCCACTTTGCTGCCTCACACTCCCCTGAATTTGTGTTTATGCTTGTCAGGAATTGTTATTTTATTGATTATGGAGATTGCATCTAGCTAAAATCTAGGTAGTAAATCTTTGTAGCAAAAAAACCTGGGAATAGTTTGCACAGAACAGTCTCCAGCTGTTTGGTCTCACTGTGTGTCCTGCTTTGCTTTGGAGCCTTGGCTCAGGTGTCCTTGCTCCTGCAGGTTCTCAGGGAGGCACTGCCTGGCTGGAGACATCTGCTTCCTGCACCTCTGTGAGGAGAGACACGTCAGAACAAACCAGGGCTGGACAAAAATGCTGAAAGAGTAAAAACTCCACAGAAAATCTCCCGAGGTGAGAGCCTTTGGTGGCTCAGCAGGTACCAGCTGGTGCTTCCAGTGTAAGTACAGGAGATCTTGGAAGAGAAGCTGCCAAATCCCTAGAGACCCCTCTCAGTTTTAATTTCCTCGCCACCTCCGTGGGAGGGTGGAATTGATGTGATCAGCCCAAGGCTGTGCTGCAGGATTGGGTTCTGCCCCATGGGTCTGCCCAGTCAGAGGAGGCTGGCATTGCCACTTGGCCTAATTTAAGAGGTGTTGCCTCCAGTCCTTGCTCCGTGGTGAGGTGAGACAATAATCCCTACAGCCTGTGTCAGCAAGAGCTGAGCTCAGAAGGCTGCTGGGTTTGGTGGCAGCAGTTGGAGCTGACAAAATGGGATGTTCCCTAGTTACCTGCCAGACTAACTTGGAAGAAAATGTGCTTTGAGCCTGCCTGCAGCTGGATGTTGGTGCCGGTGTCAGTCCCTGCAGGACCTGAACTCTGAGCTTCCCTTCTGCAGCTCCTGCTGAGTGGGCTGGAGGCTCTGGAGCAGCTGTGCCTGCCACACTGGGCAGCTGATACTGCTGAACAGGGAAAAAGCAGGAACTGTTCAGTGCTACCTCCAACACCTATCCTGTGGCTGATAGGAAAACAGCAGCTCCCAGTCTTGGGGGGAACAGGAGAGGGAAATATCCCTGGCTGGTCTGTTTCTTGAATTAATTATGCTCTCACGTTGCATAACCCAGCCCCACATGCCAGGCCACAGGAATGTGTTTTTGTGTGCTACTCCTGTGCAGTTCCTGGTCCTGGATAAACACAGCCAGAGGCGCAGGGATGGGCTCTGTCACAGCACCTCTCGGTGGCAGCACACCCAGCACAGGCAGAGAGGTGAGAAATCACTGCCAGCACAGCAAAACTCTGTGCACCCCCTGTGTGAAGCATCTACACAAGTCTGTGTATTCCAGGGATAATCTCTGTTCAAGGAGCTTCAGCATTTCCTTAGCTCTTTATTTGACTGCCTAGGAAAAGTGCATTGTCAGCTTGGGAACAAACATTCCTGATTTGCATATTATTAAGGCTTAATAGATGACCTTGGGCTGGATGACCTTTAAAGGTCCCTTCCACCCCAAACTATTCTATTAACCCCTGTCCCATAGCCTGGCGTCTCCATGAGCTGGCCCACAACAAAGAATGCCAGAAATGCCTACACTTTTTCCCAGACAGCTGGGATTGCAGAAATGCCAGTGGGATTACCAGTGGTGAGCACCTCTGTGGTACATTCCCAGCTGCAGGTGTACCTACAGCTGAATTTGCCCACATCTGAGGAGCTTCTTGTCTGGGATCTTTGCTTCAGGTCCGTTCCTGCAACATCAGGGAGTGTCTTTTGAGGCTCTTTTTCCACCGTGGTTGGATGATGCTTATTTATGGTCTGTCTACTCTAGCTAGAAGTAAAATGGAATAAATCAGCAGCAGATGTTAGTCTGGTGACTTATTTAATGACAATCAAGATTCAAAAAAATCTGGCTTTTAGCTAAAAGTGAACATTATCATTTCCCATGCTTACCTGGTGCGTGTGGGTCATGGCTGGGGATTCAAGACTGCAGCTGGTGTAACCCTGACAGAGTTTTTGATAGCTCCCTTCTCTGCTGATCAATATGGCCAGATTCAAAGCATCTGCTCAGTGTCACAGTCACTTTCAGGGATTAATTTGCAATTCTGAGCTTGGCCAGACTTTAATAAGTGTCAGTTTGCAGCCTCATTCTGGCCAGTGCTGTTCCTTGTGTGAGCACTGAGGCTCCTTCCTCGCGTCCTGTGCACAACAAAGAGCCCTTGGCAGTGCTGAGGCTGCTGTGGTCACCAGGCAGGTTATTATGTTGGCCAGTGCCAAGTTTCAGGTGATTAGTCCAAGTGCTTTTGAGCTGTTGCAGCTTTTGAAAAGTCCACCTTCACTTAGCCTAGCTGGAAGCACACTTGCCATCTCATAGTTGGAAAAAATCAACAAGCACTGACATTTAATAAAGAAAACTCCTACAGAAACTGCTCCCTCTGAGGGTGGCTGGCTCGAGCAGTGTCACAGTAGATGGATGAGCAGATATTTTCTCTGCTGTTGTCACGTACCACACAGAGACTGTCCAATGCCAGCTGGCTTTATCACTAAGTGTTTGCTTTCATTTCTGAGAATCATTTTTTCCTGGACTTTTTCAAGTATCACAAGTATTTCTGTTATTTTCCTGTATTTACCTGCTAACACCAGCAACGCTTTGAAGCACCTGTGGTAACTGAAAACTTTCTGCAATTGGTTTAAACTAATCTGATAAGAGTATGATTAACTTGTTTAACCACAGCTCCTTTTGAGGTGTGTGTACTTAGAAACATCCTCAGAGCATTCCACAGTTCCAGAAGGAAGTGTGAAACTTCATTAACTGTTTAACCTTCCTTCATGCTTGAGCACACCTGTGCTCCTGCTTACACTCAGCATTTTAACAGAATTATTTAATGTTTGAGCTGGGTGGTTGTTTGAGTGTCCTGCATACATTCAGTGGTTTGGGATTTTGGTGTGGCAAAGGCTGGATCAGGAGTTCAGCCACCACCCTGTCCCTTCTCCTCAGTTTCCTGCAGCAGTGGGCTATAGCCAGGCTGCTGGGCTGCATGGCCCTGGGGAGCAGCACTTCTGGTACCTCCCAAGTGTCATTCTCCAAACTAGCAATGGGACTGGAGTGGGAATAAAGCCCTCAGGAAGATGGAAAAGGGTAAACAGTACCAAGAAAACTAATAAACCCATGAAATGTCTAATACTGCTAGGTTCAGCCCCTGGGTCTGTGATTATGAGGCTGGAGATGCCTGACAAACACTGTTAGTCAGGGAGGAAACAGCAGATCCACAGCAGGCTTCATGGAACTGGTGTGAGAGAAGAAACATAATGGGAAAAGCAAAAGTATAAGACATTAGGGTCTTGTGCAGGAAGACGGGGTCTTGGGGTGACATTTGATATTTAAAAATCCACCTGTGCTGAGTACAGTGAGCACTCCTACACTCTCCAGTCCTGGAGTCCTTGCTGAATGCTCCTCTGAAGTAGCTCCTTTGTCACCTTACAGCTGAGTGACACGATCCTGTGACAGCAAGGCACAAGCAGCATCAGCACTGGTAGCAACACTTTGCATACAAATACTTACACAAACTTAATTGATCCAAAATATGTGAAAACAAACTGGAGCAGCAGAGCAAATTTCCTTTTGCCATAAGGAATCCTGTATCAAGGCATGTTCTCTTTCCAGTACTGTGCCCCCCATTTGGGTCCTGTCAGGTCAGGGAAACCACTGGGGGCATCTCTTCCAACACATATCAGTGAGAGTTGGCTTTTACTAGAGATCCTTAAGGACCTGGTCAAGTCACAGATGATGGGAAATACAGTTTTAACATCACACCTGTGAAAAAATCAGTGTCCCCACTGTCCAGCCCTCACTGATCAGTCTCATTGTACATCTACTCTCATTTCTGTAGTTCTGTAGTAGAAATGGGCATTTCTAGCTGCTCACCTACTTACCGTGGTCTTATTTCAAACTCTGCAGTGGACTGTCTTATTTTTTATTCACCTGTGATAAACAGAAGCAACAACACTGATTCTCTGTTGTGAAAACCGACCTGGAATACATCAAATAAAGAGAAAATGGCTATAGCCAGAGAATCCAGTTTAATAGGCTGCTATACAGGAAGACTTTGTTCTATGATACATTCTGGAAATAGTTTTCAAATGTTACTTACAGATACTGTATAAAATAGATACCAGTTTTATTGATTATACATCAAGATTCTTTGATCATTTAACCTGCTATTAAGTAATATATAAGATGTGTGATGGAAAGTGAGCAACACTTTACAGGACAATCTAAATCTAATAAATAGATCTGTATCTCACCACGAGATTGAGCCACTGCTGTGCCGTTGTCAGACTACAGAGCAACCACAACGTCACACACGCTGGTACAGCTGCGTATGGTAAAATAGGAGATGAAAATCCCATTCCTCGAGCAGCTCCTCTTCCCTGCATGACTTTTTTGGCTTTGGTCTGTACAGTAATACTGTGTGTGCTTGTTTGGTCCATGCAAAGCTACGAACAGTGTCTCATTAAGAAAAAATAGAATTTAAATTGAAGAGGTATAGTTTCAGTTAATTCGGGGTTAAAATGCAGTATCTCTCTGATCACAGAAAGGGCTGTACCTGCTCTTTCTGGGTGTCTATTTCAACAAGAGGGTGGAAGTAGCTACTTAAGTGTTTTAAGCAACACAGCTCTTGGTGTCCAGACTCTATGTAAGATACTCTTAGTCGAAGAGGTTAGCAAGGATTGTACTCCTGTTACAGCATGTGTTTGGGAAAATACAGGCCAGGGGGAAAAAAAATCCAAAACTCAAATCTGAAACTGGCACTTCTTTACCCACAGGCTTACCACACCATTGAGAACACTTTCACTCTGGAATATACAACATGGCAGCTGGGTTCAAACTGCGAACTGCATGTTTTCAATTGTCACAGGAATCAACAGCATACTGGAAATAAATTAAAAACAAAACAAAAAAAAAACAAACCAAAACGCTGCTGTTTGGCTGAATTGCAAGCAGTGTGCACAATATGCCAGATTTACAGAGAGATTTCCCATTCAAACGAACTTCAACAGAAACAGACCACGGGAAACAAACTGCATATTCAGGAAAATACCATTGGCACCACTTGCCAAGACGCAGGACGCTGTGGTTTTACAGTCCTTGCAGGGGGAGGGCGGCACCTTCACTCGAACATCTCGTAGTGGCGCGTTTGCCTCACCCGCGGCACCATGTCGATGAGCAGCCTGCAGGGAGAGCACACGGGGTCATGCACAGCCACAGGACAGCCCCGGGGCTCAATATACAAATATTCATGAATTAAAAAGAGCTCAGGTGGAGTAAGAGACTCTACAGTTTTCCAGAATAGTTGGTTTTTCAGTGGAAATTGTGGTTCTAGTGACTTGTTCAAGAACGGTGTTCCCCATTAAAATGTTAATTGAATTTTCCAACTTGAAAAAAAAACAAACCCCACACAGCTTCCAGGTGAGGGCTGACTGCAGCCTGGCCAAGGGCTGCTTCTCAACGGGCACAATTCCAACTGAGACATTCCACATCTCCCCCTTTCTCTTACGGCAGAAAAGCCATAAGGGATAAAGTGCAAAATTCGGGTTAGATTCCATGCAGTCAAGGGAAATTGTGGCAGCAATGAAGCGCATGGCAGAGCTTCATTTGATTTTTTATTCTGTTTGTGGTGTGAGTCAAGAAAGCATCTTAAAATTCAAGAGAAGCAACATCTGAAACACCAGCAGGAACCTTCAGTTCAGAAGTTGCCAAAGGTAGGGCTGGGACAGAAATCAATAACAAGTTCCTTCTTTAAACTTGGGCACCTTTCCTTTAATCCAGACTTCCTTTGGCAAAGCAGTGCTCACAAATGTGCCATAAAAGCAATGAGGACTGACTTTATCCATCATTTGTGGTTATTTTTCAGATACTGCATTTCAGGTATAGAAAAATCTAAAATTATACCGATTTCTTTTTAAGTCCTGGCTGCTTTCCAGCTGGTGTGGGGGACACAGTCTTTTGTAACCCTTTCCACACACTCTGCTCCAGTATTGGCTGCTAGTCTAATAAATTCCAGGGACTGAGTTCACTGGAATTACTTCAGCTCTTAAAGGCTATGACTTCCTACCTCTCAGGGCCAGCCCAGCTGCTGGACACTGCCCTGCCTGCTCCCAGGAGATACTCACTTGATGCCATAGGCAGATATTGTGAGTCCAATTAACACTCCTATACTGCCATCCAGGAACCAGACAGAAGAATTGTGTTTAAACACTTCTGCACTAAGAAGGATGGAAAATCCCATTATTCCACCTACAAGAGAGTTGAAACCTAGAAGGGGGGAAAAAAAGTAATTAAAGGCTGAACCGCAGGAACTCGTGGAAAGGAAAATGGTTTTGCACAGTAACCTGTCAGTGACCCTCTCTCGGAGCTTTTTACCCCATTCCATGTATTTATTTATGTGCTTAGCATGATTGCTTAGAGCTGTAGACATTGCTAAAGACACACAAGATAATCCTAGTAATATTTTCCATTTATGCTTTAGATATACCACAGCAGCTTCTTATCTACTTTTCACAATTTTAAAGAACATCCTTTTAGATTATTTTTTTTTTAAACCCTTTCTCTTTTTCTCCAAACCTGTCCCTTCAAAATTCTCACAGAGCTTTTGGAAAAATTAATGCCCTTTTTCATTCAACTCCTGTTTGATTGATTATTGATTTGGGTTTTTTTAAGTCACTCTTGTGTTATGTTTTTTTAACTCCAAATTCCCATTTTCTGATTTTTTTCCCACAATAACCCAAAAGACACCCCTACAAAAAAAAAGTCACTGAGAATGCATTAATTTAGTAGATCCATATACTATTTAACCTAGATAACAAATGAAATACCAGACTTGAAATATTCCATATTCCTTGGTGGGTCAGCTCTAGCCAGCTTCTGTTTACAGGACTTAGCCAGGCTTTTCCAATTCCCCATGACTGCCAACAGTGAAATACCTGGCCCTTGTTCCTGAGTGTCTCCTTTGATCCACACCTCTCACATCACATTTTTCTATTTATTCATTTATACTGCTAACACATGTTGAAATTGTGTGTATTGTGTCTACAGATACAAAGAATATAAAATATTAATTAATTAATTAGAAATTTAAACCAGTGTTGCTTCCCCTGCTCCAGCTGAAGTCAGAATCCATCAGCACGATACGCAAAAGAATAAAACATTTCCATGCCATTATTGGCTAATAGTTCCAAATGACCTAAAAGCTGCTTGCAAAGGAAATTGTTTTCCCTTCCTGGCTCTCATTCAGCCAAACCTTTCGTTGCTGATGTGGCAGGAAATCACGGAATTGCTGCAGGTATTAACCCAGACACTGTCCTGTGTGTAGGGCCAGCACAGGAAAAAACAGGTGGCTAAATCTGGGTAGGAAACAGGTACCTAAAACCTACAGGAAAGTTGGCTGACATCACTAACTGTCACAGAGTTGTCCTCTGAGATGTCACAAAATTCAAGGCAGGAAATGGCTATTTTTATTATCCTAAAGGCCAAGGGTTTGCTATAAACAAACTACAAATGACATTTTGCCTCATTAGGATTCATACATCTAGGCTTTAAAGAGATATTGTTGTTAAGCCCTACTCTAAAACAAAATTATGCTAAAACAAAATTATTAATAGAGGTTGACATGCATAAGAGAGAATTTGCTGTTCTGAAAATAAACCTATTTTTCAGGAAGAAAAATTCATGCTCCTTTTTACTCAAAACAGTTTGTTGGTCTGGAGCCAGGGATCACAGGAGGTAAATTAGCAGGAAACAGAAAACACTAAAAAAAGATATGCAAGGGACTGCTAAATCTGTCTCAGCTGCTGAATCACATTGTCTCTTCCTGATTGTTAATAAATCAAGTATATATGTAAATATATCTTGTGAAAGCAGATATTTAACCACACATGTTAAGATTAGCCTCCTACATTTTCTAAAGTAGTTCTAAAGAAGAGAAGAGACATAAAAACCAGGCTGAGGTAATTGTATACTTTTTTCCCTAATTTTTTTAATCAGAGAATGAGCACTCTCCAGCTCAGAAGCAGTATCATTAGCGTGAGGATGTAATTATGGGGAAAGAGATTTCTCTGTCATGCAGGAGAACAATTCAGAGCTGGAGTTATTTAGGAATTTTCAGCTAATATTTTGTCTAAACAAACTGCTCTGTTTCAAAACTAAGCTGCATTCTTTTAAAGGGAGGGTTCATCCTTTGCCTGCCTGGGCACAGTTCTGAAGTGGTCAACGTGACCCACTTACACCTTGGCAGTGAAGGAGGTCAGACTCCCTGGGCTGCAGTTCCCAGCATCCTTTCCAGAACCCTTTCTGCAGGTTGGAGATGTTTTTGTTTCAAAATGTCTGGAGTGACAGAGCCCATTGGAAAGAGTAAGATCTCTGAGCTGGAGCCCTGTTGGGAGAGAATCCCAAATGCAGGGAGGCAATAGCTTCGTTGTAACCCCCTCACTGCTATTCTGATGCCTTTTTTGCTTCTTTTAGATTTAAAATATAAATACTCACGAAGAGTTGATACAAGTGGGATGGTAGAGATAATCATAATACATGTTATCACACATCATCAAGAAAAAATTTGAGTGTGTTTAATTTGCTTAAAATAAAGGAAATTCTATGTATCTCTAGAGTAAGCTGAGAATTGAATTTCCTTAAAGTGAAATCTTTAGCGAGGAGTAAAGTAATTTAGGTACCATGACCCATGAATGATGAACACCCTACAGTGTCTGTTTACAGAATATTTCAAATTGTCCCGTGGTGGCAAATAAAAACTGGGAGAGATTTGTAGGGGGCTGTGAAACTTCTGCCATCACTCTGGCCTCACTCGTTTGAAAGACAGATCCCCGGGATTTCTGAGGATTCAGAAGCTTGAGCCCTGTCAGTAAGAGGAATATCTGGACCTACTTTTAAAGCATGATTTTAAACCTCCTTTAAAACCAAAACCAGTCAGGTGCTACACACCTGGGCCAACACAGTGGTGGCAGTGAGGTGTTCCAAGGATGCAGCGGAGGAGACTCACCCTGTGCCAAACCCCAGCAGGGCCAGAGGAGTGCAGGGCAGGGAAGGGCTTTGCTGCACACCTGCGATGCTCCAGCAGCTCTGCTGAGTGCCAGGGGAAGGCCTGTGGTGACAAATGACACCTGTGGGGGTACCTGTGGATGGTGGTGATGATCCCTGCTCAAGGCAGGCAGTGTTTCTGCAGCAGGCTTTGCTTCATTTGAACTGTCAGGATTTACCGTGCACAGGCAGTGAGGGTGGAGCTGACTTCACCAGAGCTCTCTGAACTGGTGTCATATCCCCCTGCTGCAGCCCAACCTCTGACTGATACACCTCTGATTCATTATCTTCTCTGCCTCCAACTCTCTGTTACTGCTTACTGCCCACACATTCACTGTTTGGCTTCCACCAGACACAGCCACTTCAGCTGAGTTATTTGTGCTAGAAGCCAGTGGTTCTAGACTGTTCTAGGGTTTGGGTTTGGGTTTGGGTTTTTTCCCATTTCCCAGTGGCTGCCTAATTCCAATGCTCTTTCTCAGCTGTCAACGTGCAGGGGTCACTCTTATCCTCTGTGCCTACAGCATTCCCTGGAAGAGTCTATAAAAGCAGCAGGATCAATGTCACACTCACCATCGGTTATCAGCGCTCTGCTTGTAAGGACCTTCCCCAGCATAAATTTGATTACTGCCAAGACAGTGCAAAGGATCCCACTTAGAACAGAGACACTATACAGAAAATCATCCTGCAAACAAAAATATGTCAGACATTAGTATGTCTTCTGGTCATGACTCATAGTCAATGACAAATAGTACTAATTACTGTGCAATTATTTGTGCTGCTGAGAAACACAACCCGAGATAAAGATTTCCTGCATTGTGACTTCCACCACAGCTGGTACTTATTTTGCTTATATTGTCACCTGCAATTGCTTTTGTAACCATAATTAATGACAGTTCCAACCAACAAATTGTGAATTGACCCAGCCCCCTCAGAGTGAGGAGGTTATATTTACCTGTGGGGCTGAATGCAGACTGCCAGGTCATCCAATGCTTAATGCCAGCAGTAATGAAGTCCCCACAGGCAGAAGGAAGGCTTGAAAATAGAAACCCACTTACCAGACCAATATTGATTTATAGTGTAAGAAATAACCATTTAATGTTGTTTCTGATTCTGTGCTTGCTTTGGTTTTGTTTCGTTACCTTTTCCTAAAGTCTGGTTCAAGCTACATCCAAAAGTTTTTTGATACGGATGTGCAAAGTAAGGCTTAGCTCTTTCTCTGAAAACAAATTTTTCATGGACTTCCATTTGCCAGAAACATCCACATTGCTTAACTCGCACAGGCAACATGGGTTCCCCAGGCTGCCTCAGGAGAGAGCTGTGTCTGTGTAGGGCAAAGAAGGTAAGTTATTATTGTTTAACACTCATTCTCTAAAGGTCATCTGGAGGCCCCCACTCCTCCCTGCTGATTGTTTTGTGTTTGGTTGGGCTGGGAGGAAGCTCCTGGGTGCTGACATGCTGCAATCAGGTGCCTAAAGGGAGTCCCTGTGCCTTCTCCCCCCTGAGGAACATCAGCCCACGGGCTGCAGAAAAACCCAAGCGAGCTCTCAGCCTGCCTGCCACCTCACCACAGAGCTTTGAGTTACATTCATTTGTTACTCTTGATAGAAGCCTTAATTTAAGCTGTTGCAACACCAGTACAAATAAAGGGAATAGCAGGAATTCTATTTTAATTTGTATCTGCAGGTCTAAGTGGGCCAGTGCCACTGGGACCCTGCTCCTGATTGAAACACTCCGGCAGAAGTCCCCGTTGGTACCAAACGTTGTCATGATGATTCATCATCAGCTCCATCCTTTTCCATTATTTTAGCAGCAATTCGAAACCCAAAGAAATCAAAAAATGGTTTTGAAAGCTGCTTAGGAAGATACTGGGAATTACATTACTGGTATAATGTACTCATATCCCTAAATAAATCATTCAATATTTTTATACAATTTTGTATGTCGTATAATTTTGAAAGTCTGCTTCACTCACCCTCAATCGTGAGCTCATCCTCTCTAGAGCTGGTACAATAGTAACAATATTAAGTATTAAGACCAAATGCACTGAGGAAAAGAGAGTGAAATAGAAGCAATGAGAACACAGAACTCAAGTACTGGGTAAAGGTAGGATAAAAAAAAATCGTAAAGTTATTTTAACAGAACACCTGGAAAATACCCAGTAAATTTTGGAGTGCTAGAGAAGGACTAAGGAAGCAGTGGCAATATTTGGGTGCTGTCAGTCTAACAAGGAAAGCTGGGAGCTCTCAGAAGGTCTGAAATGACAACAAAGCTTCAAAAGTCTGGACAAGCTTTGCAAAAAACTTTCAAAATTTGAGATCCTTATCAAAACCATGCCTCTAATTTTTATGCATCTTTCTCAAAAATGTGTATTTTCAGTGCCCAAAGACTTCATTTTGATAGCCTAACAACTTCTGAATGGTTCATCTAATCTAATCTCATCTAATATTTTACCTAATATTTAATATACAGCACAGGTATAAGGCTTCAGAATAACCTGAGGTGGAACGTTGTGCTCCACCAACATTTTCTTGCATCTCACTTGGCACAAGGACTCGTTGCTCAATGACTACATGAGATCCCTGATTTCCCCATCACCCCACAGATCCTCCAAAGACTCTCTGATTCCTCCCAGGCATCCCCACCTCTTATCTTTGCCTTCCCCCTCAGTGAGGCACAGCTCCTGCCACCAGCACAGAGCTGAACACTGCAGACCCAGCAGAGCTGACAGCTTAATCACTTTGCTATCAACACTTGTGTCACTGTCAGCCTTGGGCTGAGGAAATGCAGTTTTCCTACACCTGTGAAATCCTTGGGGATGCACGGGAAAACCATAACAGGCATACTTTGGAAAAATCTAGGAATCAGAATACAAGATATTTTAAAAATTATTCATCCAGATGGTCAAAAGTCCAGTTATTGATTCAGAATTCTGAAAATGCTATGCCTTTTCTCTGAGCTATCGTGTCAGGTTTCATCCACTGCATGGCGCTTCATTTAGAGCTCTTTGTTTGGCTTTTTTCTTGTCTTGGCATGCCACAAATTTTTGGGGTGAATTCGAGTTTTTTTCCTGCATGTGTCCCTAAAATCATGGTATGTGGAAATGCATCTTGCTATTTGTTCTGCTATACAGTCATGATCAAAATGAGTCTAGCTATTCTTCTGGAATCCAAGAATGACCTAAATGTGATACAGATTTCTGAATGAACTCATTAATTGCTGAACAGGTTTTTTATAGAGGATATATAGTCAGGATTGAGGAATTCTTCTTAAATTCACTGGTTTTTTCTTCACTGAATCACACAAGACGAGCTCATTTTGTTGCCAACACTAATCCAATAACCTGAAAAATTGAAGCTCCTTTGTTATCACAGTGGACACGAGAAAGGGAAGAAATTAAAAAATTCCTGCTCCGAATGCAGCCGCTTTAGGCCGTGCCAAACAGAATTTCAGAAGGCGATATTCCTGCTTTTATCTCTAAACAATGCCCAAAATCAGCAGCTCCTGTTGCGTGCAGCTCCTCGCAGGAGCCACCGGGAGGCGGCAGATCCCGCACCAACTGAGCGCGGCTGTGAGGACCAAGAGGAAAAAATCTTTTAAACTCTCTTTCCTCAGTATTTCAGTGCTTTCTGCGTGTCCAGGCACCCCAGGGCTGGAAGAAGAAGAGTGAGGCTGATTGCTGTTACCAAGAAGGTTTTGCGGGTGTAACAGATCAGCCCGAAGTGGCGATGCCCAGCAGCACGGACAGCCCGGCTGGTGCCTGAGCAGGGGAGGATGAAAGAGGAGAGAAACAGCTCAAAACGCTGCCTTGGCACTGTTTTGCTACCAAGAAGCTGAAACTGGTTTAGGACAGCAGGATTCAATGAATTAGCCGAGGGAAGGCTGCTGTGGGCCAAGCCCTGGGCTGGAGCAGGGGTGTCCAGCCCTGGAGTGACAAACGCGCTCTGCTGCAGTGCTCTGGGCTCCAAAGGGTTAAACACGTCATCCCGTGGCTGTGAAATGATTCCCGTTAAACTAACTCATCCTTTGGATAGAAATGAAGAAAAGAAATGCCATAATGGAGATCTAAATTAATAAAATAAGCCCGGCCATCTGGCAGCATCTCCCTCCGGATCTTCCCGCAGCCCTGCCCTCTCCGTAGCCCTTGCCTTCCCATCTGACAGTCATTAGGAGCACGGAGCACATCCAGCCAGGCTCACCGTACGTGTCCTTGGTGTTATTTTAATTAAAGCAGCAGCAAATTGTGACAGATGATAAAAATTTAAATTCTGATCACTTCCATATGATAAAGGCTTCCCAGTGCGGTAAATAAAGCTCCTTCCTTTTCCGTTTCTTTTCATCATATTCCCTCATTGCTGCTACACTGTACATGAGACCTTAATTAAAGGACACATCTATCTGATTAGATGGCTTCATGTATAGGCCAGCACTGTACGTGAAGCACGGTGCCCATCCTGGGCTGCCTTCTCATCACACAGCACTTTAACAGCTACAATGTCCCTACTTAAGATTTATTTTATGCAAGGTTCTATACTGTGGTTTTATGCTTTCTTTCCCAGAAGAAAGCTTTCCTAGGAAAAAATCTTTTCCTCTTGTACCATTCCTAAGAAAGGAATAATAGAAGTCAGCAGGCAGCTTTCCTCCACTTTACCCAAATGCATTGTCCCCAGCTGTGCAGCTGAGAAGAGGGGGTTGCAAAACTGTCACAACAGTTCTGTCCCTGCTTTCAAGGATTTCACCAAAAGCAGCAGTAATCTTACGGCTTAAGAAAAAGTTTGTTGGTTTTGATGTTGCAACTTTGATCTCCTTCTGAATCTATTGTAGAAAGTAAAAAAAAAAAAAAAAAAA
>VWZT01011969.1:994125-1050599 GCA_013397055.1 Pachycephala philippinensis
AAAAAAACACAAACAAAAAACAGACAAACAAAAAAAAACCTCACAACAGATTCTTCAGTGCTTGGTTTATTAGGTAGATATATTTTAACCCAATTCCCAGCCTAGTAACTAAGTTTCAGCCGATTCATGTTCCTAATCTTTCCCTAGAATGCAGATTGCTAATTCTGACCCTAGATCTTTGCCCTGATTTCATATATTATTTTTACCAGCTCCTCTCTGCCCACTCTCCTTTAGTTACAGTCCTTCCACTTCTGGGATGTAAAAATGTTCTCATTTCACTTGGACTGTACAGTGTTGAGTCAAAAGATACTCACTGGTATGGGAGGAAGCTCTATCCTCCCCTGGTCACTCATTCTACTGCAACCCCAGAACAAGCTGCTTCTCCCACCCCAACGGCTGCAGGCTTCCTTCCACTCCTCTGCCCTCTCCTTGGCTCCCTCTGTGAACCACCCAAAAGCTCCTCCACACTCCTGCAGGATCTGGGAATTACTGGTACTGCCTTTTTCATGCCATTTTTTCCCTTTCCAGAGAACCTGGTGTCTCACAGTGTTTTACCTCTCCTCTGCTGAGCCTCGCTCCTCTTGGCTGAGGAGGTAGGGATGTGTTTCTGGAATGCTACAGATGGTGTTGGCAGGAGCGAAGTCATGGCTGGCCCAAACTGAGCTGAGTTTGTGTTGTTAAATATTAATTTTGCCCATCTCTGCAACTCACCATCTGTCTCCTGGATCCCAGCAATGACCCCCTGCTTCAGTCCAGGTGATTGGTGACCGTCCTCCCCAGCACCTGTGGGGTTCTGCTTCCCCCCTGCTCCCCATCCCTACCTTCACACGCTTCCCACTGCCTCCCGCTCCTTCAGGTCCCCCAGCAGCTGCCAAGTCATCTGGGCACACTGGGATCACTAAAAGCCCCTCTGCAGAGCATGTTACTCAGTCAAAAAGGACTCCCTCTTCTTCCCCTGAAGGATTCTGCTACTATATAGAGAGCAACAGAGATGTTCCTAATACAAACACTTTTAAAAAAAAAAAACCTCCAAATCTCTATCACGCTTTCTCCCAAGTAATAAATAGTTTATGTAATCAGTCTAAAGGGAGCTCCTGGGAAGCCAGAGGGTCTCTCTCACTAGCAAACTTCAAAAGGGATGAGTTTTAATTGCACTTCACTGTCAGAAAACAAACCAACAGCCCAGTCTCTGACTCAAGCAGGAGACAGCCTCTTCACATGGAGATACAAAGATCTATTATTAGAACCAAAAAAAAAAAAAAAATCCTATGATTGTTTAAACTTGTCTTTGGTGTGACAGAGCAATTCCACAGCACAGAATGCTTTTTCAAGAAACAGATAACAAAGACAGGGTGTGCTGAATGCTGTGGCACGGGGACCAGGAACTGAGGGACTGGGGGGTTCCAGAGAGCTTTCTTAGGTGACCTTAGGACTCCTGCAAAGGGTCTGCTTGAAACTGTTAGATCAGTCATGCTTCCTGTTTTCCCAGAATTCATCCACGTTGTTTTAACACCAAAGTTATGAAACATAAATTAAAATTGTATTTGTCCAGCCTCGGAAGAGTGAGGCTGATTTTTCCAATGAGCAGGGAGCTGAGACCAGCAGTGCATTTAGCATCACCCACCAAGTGGGGAGCAGCCACCAGCTTTTCTTTCTTGTCAGCATGTGCTAAAATCTGGAAATGAGGCTTTCCACCAGTTCCCTGAGCAAAGAATGATGTGCAGCTGAGACATTTGCCCTAACCCTGGCTTACCCTTCAGTTCCAATATCCACAACATTCTCAACAACCTGCAAGAAGCACACGTATTTTAGGCCAAACTCCGAGCCATACATAGGAGATAACAATTATAAAGCAGGATTCTAATGTATAATTAATGTATATGATACTTTGATTTGAAATGGCAAGAAATAAATTATATGTGAGGTTAGACATGTATAAGGAAATGTGTATAAGGACATATGTGTATATAATCACAAGTATGATTTGTTATATTGCTATTGGCCTATAATTCAACTGCTGACAAGGTTGAATATATGTTTATGAGGTATTTATTTTAAACTATTAAGTTAATAAATCAATTAGAACTCACAAAGCTACACTGTGCCACCCCTACCTTCCTGTTTCAACTGTAATCAATAACATACAATAGAATACCATATGGCCTAATTTTTCAAGAGATTTCATTTATAAAAGCATTGGAGGCCTCACATCAGATGGGCTGCCATCCTTGGTCCACAAACTGGTTACATCTTTCCTTCTTTGTTCTGCAGGAAATGTCACAAATGTGGCATGATGCTTGCTTACTCTTGCAAAAAAGTGTCCTTTGCCATACTAATGAGGACAAATGCCAAACTGCATTGACATTACATGTGTTATACTATTACCCAGGGAAATGCAAGCAGTAACTGAATAGTAAATGGATATTGATTTACAACCCCAGGTGAAATTAAAACAGTCTTTCCCAGTGTGGCTGGGTCGGGCTTTTTGAGCCTTCTTTAAGAAAAAAGAAAAGCTCTGCAAATTCTCTGTGTCAATGGTCAAAATAAAACACATCATTCACATCTAAATGATGTTTGTACTACCCAAGAATACCTAGTAATTGACATCACGAAGGTAAAGGGGCAAATGATGAAGGGTTTTTTATCACAGAGCTGGCAAGCACTAACAGTAGTAAATTCGAGCACAAAACTGCTCAAAACCTCCACTCAAGAATCTTTAGATTCCTTTCTCAATGTATTAATAAAATGTAAAAAAAATCACTAAAATTTACACAGAAATCCAAGCATGATGTCATCAACAGCATGCAAAATCTCTATTTCCTTCTTATTTGTAGTGAAATGTGTGTGTACCAAATCCTCAGGGACAGCACTGGCTATGGATATTGCTCTCTGAAACATCAATAAAGGAATGGTAATTCCCTTCCCTACTGGGAATTATCTTATTATGGCTAACATAGGTTGGAGAACAAATGCTGAAAGTAACAGTAAGGGAAATATTCTGAATCTCATAGCTAGGGGAAAGGAAACCTTAGTAAATTATTTCTGAGACAACAAGGAATGATTCTATTTTAGGTTCAGCACTCATCATTGTAGGAAAAAAACCCAGCTTAAATTACATGATCTGAGAAATATTCATTTAAAATTAACCTGAAGGGTAAACAAAATGAAGACCTTCTCTTCCAAATGTCAATTACTGATTAGCTTTTTAATTCAGGTGTATTGAGCAAGAGCTAAAATTATCAGAAATTTTAATTCCAAGCACTCCAGAAAGAAGAGCAGCTGGCCTACTTCATCTAACACTTTCAGCAAGTGCTGGAACAAAGGACAGAAGAAAAAGAGGGAGGGGGAACAAAAAGACAAAGATCTGGTTGGTGAAAAATATTTCCTTAGGGATCAGTGATATGAAACTGAAATAATAACTGCAGCATGTCAGTTGAAGCAGACCTGTATGGAATAAATATTCCCACCTAATAAAAAATTCCCAGGTATAGAAAAAACAGGACAAGAACACGGAAAGGAGTGGAATTTGCAGCTGTAAGGTCCACACACACTAATGGCACATCTCTCTCTCCTGTGTAAAATTTGTTCTCGTTGGATTTTGTAATATTTCCATGTTTTTGCAAGTTTCATAGTGTCACTGAGAAATTCTGGGGAGGGCTGAAGCCACGGCGTGGGCTCCAAACATCCCAAGTACAGGAATCTTACCCAAAAACCAAAGCATTCTAGAGATACGATAAGAGTAGGAGAGAAAGAGCAAGATTTCCTTCCAAACCAGTGTTCCAAGGCAAGTGGAAAATGTCATCACATCTCTAAATTCTCAAAATGAGGAAGCTTTAATTAAAAATATTTTCAGGCAAGTGAGAATGGAGGTCACAGCTCGATAAAGCGACTGGCGTGTACGTGTTGGCGCAGGCAGAAATTGTCTCCACTCCCACACCCAAATTTGCCTCCAAAGGAAAAGGAAGCATCTCTACAAATCCAAGGTGAGATTACATGGCAGACAAATCCCTCTGGAAGAGACATGAAAACTCTATGCTCCTCGTTTACTGCTCTGTCCAAGAATCAGAGACCCATAATACATTTTTTTAATGCTCACAAAAAGTAATGTAAAAAATCTTCAAAAACATGGGAGGAAAAAAATCCATTCCACTTCTCACTGCACATATTCAATCCTGGCATTTTCCAGCCCTCTTGGACAACAGAGCCCTTCAGCTGCAATATTTCTCCTACATCTACCTTTCATCAACCCTGTAATTCATTACTTCATTAATTAACTCATTTACAAAACGTACACCGTTCTATGGATCATTGTTGAAGAACACTGCTCTACATCACAAATACTGAAAACACTGGCACAAGGGAATGTGTTTTGAACACTGGGGATTAATATATATCTCAGTTACTTGAAAATGAACTTTTCCCCACAGTTCAGAGATGTATAATTAATACAAATACAGAATTATATAGTAAGTGTATAATTAATTGGCTGGCCAACTCTCCTGACACAGAATATCATTTTTCAGGGCAGGCTTCTTTTTAATCATAATATAAATATAAAGTTCTGTGCAAAGGGAAAACCCTAAGTTTACCTAATAATGACAATTTCTGAACTTGCTGTTAACTGCAGGAAATGAAATCTACAGTTAAAGTTCTCTAAAAATATCAAAAACAGTAATTTGCAAAAATGAACAGATTGTATAAATCCCTGGTGACCCTTATCCTTTGAATTCTGTGGGCTCTCCAGTCTTCCTCATCTAAAGATGGAGATAAAATTAAAAAGAAAGGCATGAAGAAAGTCACTGAAGACCAAAGCTGGGCCTTTAGTCTGACCATGGTTGCTGTTGCATACAGGAAACACATACACTGCCAAAGTAAAAATTCCAGACAAACACTTATCATTAACCTTATCCAAGTTATTTTAAACTAATTAATCTACCTAGTCATTCATATCCTGCCTTACAGGCCACGCCAAAGTTAACTGCAATCCTTAGCATATCAAGCTAGGGAACCGAAAGGAGAAACGCACTGTTTCTGTGTTCCCCAAGGTTTTGAGGCATTCAAAAGAATTACAAAATCATTGCCTGTGCTGAAAGCTTGTGTTGTGACGTAACACTACCTATTGTTTGTTTTTACTTGAGACAGAGCAAGAGGTAAAACAAACAAGAAGCAGAAAAGAAAGGCAGAAGCAATATTAAGAAATACAGGAAGTCAGGAGCTCTAAGTGTCCTCTCTCCTCTGCCAGCGCACATCAGGAGTTCTGTCATTCACAGGGTTGTTTCAACAAAATTACATTCAGCATGGAATAAAAGAGAATTCAGATGGGTGACTGGAAAATGCCTGATGGAGCTAAACCTGAGCTCCTGCCCTGTAAATTAAGCAGCACCTCTCTGCAGTCTAACAACAATCTGTGGACATTCAAGCCCCTCACAGAATGGGGAAGTCAAGCTGGAAATGGCATTAATGTGCAGTAAACCTGTCATTGTCTTCCTGGTTCTCTGAATCCTGAGGAGGATTGCCAGACCTGCACCTGAAACCCTCATATGAAATGACAACAACACTGACGACTCCTGCTTCTAAATGTCCACAGAAGTAAAAGAATATCTGTTCAAAACTTTTGGAAAAGTACTTCAAATTATTTTTTAATCATGTGATTTTTTTTATTTTCTCTTATTGCTAGTATTTGCATGAAAGCAACTCTTCCAAGATCCACTTTAAGGACAAGTGAATCTCTACATTAAAGAATTCATAAAATCTTTCCAAGAAAATATTTTTTTTCCTATGTGCATATTAAGAACTGAGAGATACGTAACCAGTGTATCTCATATGCAACAAGAAATACAATGAACTTCCTATAATTGATCCAGAATTACTCAAAAGTTACTGACTCTGCTTTTAGGATTTTAGTCACAGTTCTTTACAATTAGCAAGCAGATACTTAATTACCCAATCTGTTTCATTTCTAAAATTAAACTTGTCCATATCACACTATTTTCTCCAAAACTTCTGCAATTTAAAACAAACTCAGAGAAATTATTACAAAGTTGCTGAAGTTCACCACAAATTAAGATGTAAAAAGAGACTTTATAGCTCTGAGAACAATGTAGTCTGTCATGTTGCTTTGCATTATCATTATCATTAGGTTAATCTTGAATCCCCTACACAGAGCCGTGCACTCCAAACCATCTCCATTTGCAGGGCTGACAGTACTAACTTTGTGTTCAGCGTCTGAGCACCAAGAGCAACATTTTCCAGTTGGGTTTTTGCCACATTATCTCCCTTAAGATTGAAGTCACATAGCTAAAATTTCACGAGATGCTTTAAAAATCACCCACATCTTCAATGACCTTTGCTGCAATAAAGAGCAATAAGGACGTAAACTGTACAAAAAAAATCATGCGACTCTGACTCACATGTGAAACTTCTGTTGAGGCACAGATCCTCTTAATCTAGTGCTGAGCTCTTCACCCCAGTTTTACACCAGTTTGGGACACCAGCCGAGTTACACTACCTTTCCTTGGCGTCAATGTGCTGTTCTTGCTCACACCATGAGGATAATTCCTTGGTCTCAAGGAATACCAAGTTAATATCAAATCCCAGCAACACTGATACCACCACCAGAAATTATTTCAAGTCACTATTTTGATGCAGAACTGGTTACTTCTGTACAAAAACCTATTAACAGAAAGCATTGTTCTGTTATTTTTCCAGATATATATACATACATTAAGGCCAAATTTCATGGTAAGGTACTACAGAAATTAGTATCATTAGCAATTAGTTCATCAGTGGCCCAAGAAGTAGAAGACAGCACCCTAGGTAAAGGAGCAGAGGCAGAAACTTCTCCCTCCTAGTGATGAAATTTGAGCAGATTTCCACTCTGCTCAGATGCTGGTGACACGGCCCGGGCAGCTGCAGCTTCGCTGGGAACACAATCAACAAACAAAGAACTGGGAAGAACAACTATTTCTGCTTAGAGCAGCTAAGGGGGCAACCAGCAACCTGAAAATCAGTGTCACAGTCAGGCACAGCTAGGGCAACTGGAAAGGTTTCTCGTGAACAATATCCTCTTCCCCCAATTATTTTTAATGCTGGCAACCCTTAGGCGTTACACCTCACTGGCCATGACTTGCAGCAGTGGTGTTGTCCTCTGAGCCTTCCAGTATTTCACTGTTATTCTGAGTTTACACAGAGATATTTCACCTGTCACACAACCCTTGCTGAATCAGTTTCCCACAGTGAGATGCACTGAAAGGCTCTGAAATTAAAATCCTTGCCATGTCATTTAAGAGACATTGAACAAAAGTACCATCTCTTTTCATCCCATGCTCCAACCCACATTCCAGGCAGAATTGCCAGGTATGAAAATCCTTTAGGTGTGTGCATGTGGCTGTTACCCTGCCACCAGACATCCACAGTCCGTGCCTTGCCAGATACATCCTTCAAACTGTTGGTAGTACTTGAGTGCCTAAATGAGTGAGAACAGTCACAGGAAGAAGATTATCCATCAGTACCCTGATACTGTGTCAAATGAAAGCATTATCCACTCTAAATTCTACCTACTTGACACAGATTCAGCACATGAAACTGAATCCAAGGCAGTCTGTGACAAAAGGGATCTGTACAAATCATTCTTATAGGACACTGAAAATGCAATGGGATCTCCTCTTCAGGGATACCTTTCTGTAGGTCTGATTCCATATTCTTCCTGCTGTAACTGCATTAAAAAATTAAAAATGAGGAAGTACAATATGCCTGCAAATCATAAAAAAATGTTCACAATCCAAATACAAGACATTTCTCCCCATGTCAGAAATAGAGCCCTCTCTTGTAGACAAAACCTGTAGTGATGAGAGAGTGAGATGCAGATGACACAACTTTCAAACTTTTGTTCCTACTGATAGAATCATTAGAGCATTTTCCCACAATGAATTAGACTGAGACATCCAAGTTAATATGATATATACTACCAGAAATTCGCCAAAATGAGTGTTTACATTATGGTCGTAGCCTCTCTTTTCCCTTCTCCTTCACTGAGTCAGGACTATATATTTCATTTTGTCACTAAACAGGAGTCAAACTGTGGCCAGTCTGCACAGTTTGGGTACAGACAAATTAAGAAGTTGTCCCTTAGCTGACCATCACAGTACGGTCTCCCCTCACCCTCACCTGCCTCCTCTCCAGCCTCACTGGCACATGCCCCATGCTCACCCCCCAACCCAGTTCTGTCAAAATGTTTTGGTCGGGTTTAAGAAGCGACTACTGAAAGTGTTTAAGCTAACCCAGATCATTCTGACAGAACCAGGCTGGTGAACTACATGTGCTGGAATGCTGGCAAAGCTGAGGAGGCAGTAAATTGTGAAGCCTGGAAAAGAGGGCAAGCAAAATGCAAAGAGAACATGAATCACCTGCAGTCAAACAATGCACCTGGCTGTGATTCAGTAACATGCTAACTCATGGGCTGTGCTACTCATCTTCACCCACATTTTGATAAACTACTGAAAATAAGCTTCTGGAATTGCCCAGCTTCTTGCAAGCTTCCATGAGAACACAGGACGCAGTGGTCATCTGCACCGTGGGTAACAGATGGAATTCCATTTTGGCTTTTTTATTTTCCAGCTCTGCCTCCATCTCCTGGTTGAAAGGAAGGAGATTTGGGTTCTGTGTGGTGCTGTGTTGAGAATGGCACTCAGCAGGGTGAAGTCCTGATGTGAAAGGCTGAACACACAACCAGACCAAACTTCACAAAGGCTGAAGGCAAAGCTCCGAGTCGGGTTGTGCACAACAACTGAACTGAAGCCTCATTTTGTTTGAGCACATTAGGAAGAGTCTTGTGGGAGTGAAACCACTGCCAAATGGTTTTCCCAGCGAGCAGCTTGTTAAGATGAGTAGAAGTTAATAGCCAGTACTGAAAGGAAGCAAGCAGGACAAGACAGAGCAGAGCTCAGAGGCTGCTGGGGAGAGCTGCTCTGTAGGCCAGCTAGGGGCTGCTTTCACAGCCAAAAGAAAGCAGAGAGCAGGAGAAAAGCCCTTTGTGATGCTCCATGGTGGATCAGTCTAGAAGCCAGCTCTTTCACCCAGCATGCTCCCCTCACCTATTTCATCCCTGCTACACGCACATGGCTCTGGAGCTGGAGGCAAGAGCTGGAAGACATTAAAATATAATCCAAAAATACATATTTTCCACACCGAAAATAAAACGCTGAAGCTATTGGAGTAGAAAACTGTGGAAACATTCTTCTCATAAAATTCTAGTACATTCATTAAGCCCAGAGAGGCCTCCTCCCTGTAAGTGAACTCCCATAGTCCTGTGTAGAAGCTTTAAGTGGTTATGCTGAGAGAGATTTGGGGTCAAACCTATAAAAACTCATAATTAAACTCCAGAAGTAGACTAGACTCCATCACATAATAAAATTACTGCTGGAAGGCCAGGGTCAGTATGTGCAGCCAGGCAGGAAATGCACCTGCTAGAGCTTCACAGAGTTCAGTGGGGCTGTTGAAAGGAGAAACTGGCATTTCTCAGTCCCACAGGCAGGGCAGGGAATAAAGAGAACATTTAAAAGGACAGGAATCACCTTACCACTTCTGGAAGCACCCTCTTCGCAAGATCGTGGATGGCTTTGATCACAATACATATAGATGAGAGGAGGAATATGACACCCAAGATAACACAAGCCCTGAGGAAAAAATAGAGAAAAACACAAAGAAATGTTAGGAACATATCTGAAGTTGCCAACTCTTCCAGGGTAACAGAGGGTAACTGAATATTAATAATAAAAAAATGTCTTAAGAAGCTAAAGATAGAGGCTTAAATAAAAGAACAGAATGAAACATCCAGTTCCTCTCCCATTCTTAAAACCTGGATTATGGAGGAGAAGACAGGGCATACCAGATGATGTTCCTGTCTCTGAGATGTTTCAAAGAGAAAGACCTGCCACTTCTGTCCTGGTGATTTATCATAGAGTCCTCTAGGGATCTGTCTCTCTTTGTCTTTTTTACAAGGATCTCCCATTAGAAATAATCAAACTTAAGAATCTCTTTACCAAACCAGGAGAGATGTTTGGTAAGTGTGGTCAGTAGCGTAAGAGAACCCAAAACTCCTGTTTCCTCCCCAATCAGGCGTGATGTAACTTGGGAGCTGGTCCACAAAAGTTGGCTGACTTGCCTAAAGCCACTTGCTGAGCCAGTGACAGCTTGCCATAAGGTACACAGACTTCCTGCAAGGATATGCTGACACTTAATCTGAAAGCAATTCTGAAAGACGAGCCCAACAGGCTTAAACCAACACAGCCCCAAATCTGTGAGCTGGAAACTATGGATCACTCTTCCTCATGGCAATATGTACCATTGGTGCCTGTTGGATGCATCATCCCTTTCCCTTAGCACACCTTTTATTCCCTGCACACTTCTGGGAAGACAGGCAAACATTCCCTAAGGGGAATGCACTGACCACCGGCTGGATTTTGTTGCCACATAAGTCAGAGAGTTTGGGGTTATTTCTGTAAACTTGCCAAGCACCCAAGTCTAACAGCAAATATTTTGCATATTTGCCAGCAGATACACGACGACTTCAGCAATCTTGATCTGTTTCTCTCATTCTCCAGCTCAGTTTTACTGTGGCAGAAGAATTCCCATCCACCTACTTACCTAGAAATAGCTAAAGTAGATAGAGAAAAGGAAGATGATAACAACAGTGACATGGGTATTAATAGCAGACAGAAATGCAGTCTGAGGTTTGAATCAACATTCAGTAGTCATATTTAGCAAGCCTAGCTTCTCCTTTATATGCTGGCTTTTGGAATCCACAGCCATGCAAAATTCATGAGTATAGTACTTTAAGCAAAAAAAATACATGGTTTTAGTCTTCTCGAGTGTATTGATTTACCTGCAAAACCACTAGAACACAACACTGCACAGTGTCTTCTTTTAATCTCATTTGCTAGAAAGAAATAATTTCTAACTTGACTGCAAATCATGCAAACTTCAACTACAAATGTGAAAAATAAGAAACCTCCAAAAATTAATCTGAGTAACTGCAGCACAAAATAAACAAGTTGCAATTGGTTATTGTAAGCTTGCTCTACTTTCACTGTACTAGACCACAAAACTTTTAATGGAAGCCAGCTCAGTTCCATCTGCTAACAATCACTGCTGTGTAACCGCAGAGTGTTTCCAACTGCACACGAAGGGTGTTAGTGCCAAGGTGGTTGGCAAATGCAATTTCATTAATAACATTGAATTAAATTACATGAGCCAACTGCCATTTCTAAACAGGTTTAAATCAACTCAGAATTACCCATAAAAACTAGTGAAAGAGGAGTTATACAGAAGTGAGGGTTGACTGATAATGTAGAGAATTTAAAGACAGCCCTGATAGCCTTGTCCTAACCCTTGACTCACACCTGCAGCACCTATTGAAGATCATGTCCTTATTTTACAGCCATTTCTACCTGAGTTAGTGTCAGAGGTTCCCACTCAGTGTCTACTAAATCATTATAGTCCTAATTGATCTATAAAGCAAAATAATCGATCGCTACAGGTTTGACAGGCAACAGAAAACTCTAATGAAGAATGCATGAATCTGGAATCTCTTCCAGTCCCATGTAATATATTGCTTCTAAAAAGAAGGAGGAAGAGAGAAAATGTAGTCAAAACATTTTAAAACATAATGGAAAAGCTTTATTTGGTTTTCAGAATCAATAAGCTTTCTGGAATCTTTCAGAATGCAGTATAGTTTGAAGGATAATAGACTAATTCAGAAAGGACAAGGTGAGGGCATCTCTCTGATATTCAGGCAACAACCAACTTTTAACTCAACTACAGCTCAAACTTCCAAAGTTGGGTTTTTTTCTTAGAGCAATGGCATTTGGAATGCAAGAGTAATTAAAACTACAAGAGAATTTAATATTACAGATTTAACAGTGAAACCACCAAGTCTTCTTTAGTTTGCTGTAGGTATTGGTAGCTGATCATGATCTGCCCAAGATACTTCTTGATGTGTTTTTGATGCATTATTTGTATGTGAAAATCCAGAAGACAATACAAAGTGTAATTCATTGTACTGGAAATTATCTCATCAGTATTGTCAAATTTTCAGTATTATTTTGCCACAGATGAAACATTCTGTTAAACTGGTTGTACTGCAGCCTCACGCATTGAGAGTGAAATTATTTAGACTCTCAAAACCGTCAAAGACTTCGTACAGCTTTAGAGCTCCAGCCAGTGCTAGTTCACTTCTAGTGGAATTCAGACACCTCCATAAATCCTAAAAACTAAAGCTTGATTTTGAGAGTGCTGCATCCTGACAATTTTCAAAAGACATTCTCTTGAAAGCAGTATTACAACCCACATACAACCCATTTATATTTATACAGCCCTATAAATACCCATTTTGTATTACAGCAGCCCTGGATATTTGCACTCACTCCCATCAGAAGCAAATCAGTGTAACTGCATTACACAACACACAGCTGCCACCTCACCTCTTCCATCACATATTCCCTGTGTGGAGCTCTAATAGACATAATTCCTCATTTTGATGACAAGTTCTAACAACTCATGAGGAAACCAGAAAAGGAAATCAATCCCTGTAAGCACCTGAAAATCTTTCCCTTAATCAAAAATTTGTTACTTAGCGTAAGTCGATGGCTTTTAAGCAGGTAGCTCTGAAAAGTACAGAGATTCAGGGGATTCCCTCTCCACAAACTGTCAATTTTCAAGCTGCTATTAGTAAGTTAGAACTTTTTTCCCCATTTTATCACGAAATTAATTTCCTAAGGACAGTAAGTCCAAAGATCCAATTCATTTGCATTTAGCAGACACAGCAGAACAGCCTCCTAATTCGTGGATTTAGCCTTAATTCTATCTTATAATTTGTAATTATTTGTTATAATTTCCTACAGGTAGTGATAAGACTAAAATTCTGTAATATTGCCAACACAGAATTAGAGATTAATCCAACTCAGATTTCTGTGGTGATTAATCTTCAGCATAATGAAGCAATTGTACTTTTAGCATGGTCTTGCCACACTAAACCTTCACATAAGTTGACCCCTTTCAGATAAAGAGGTTGCTCCTCCAGGTAAGCAGCAGTCAGGCTGATGTAGGACTGCAGGTTTAGATCCTCAGCTACTTTAGTTTATAAAAAATAAATAGATAATAGTAATGAAATTACAAATATATGCTGAGTAACAAGCTCTGCTATAAACTACCTCAAAAGAGATCTGGGATAAGATACACAAAAGTGACTGGAAACAGAGTTTTTCTGACTGCTATGAAATAGCCAATGCAAGAGCTTTCCCTTCCTAATTATCATTCCATTCTCTTTCTGGCAAATCTTTACAGCAGCACAGCACCAACGAGGGTTTACAGTGAAGCCCTTGGTAATTACTCCCTTCAAGTCAATCTGCTCTCGTGCAACAAAGGTGGTGCAACAGAATTAAGGATTCAGAAAAAATCAGTGATGCATATGAATACAATCTGCAAAAACGTGTTACCTTTCTCCTAGCAGCTCACAGAGAGTTGTTTTGGGGCAGTGGGGAGGAAAAAGGGTCTCATGCACTTGGCCGTTTGTTAAATCCTGGAAACTATTTTACCACCGCACTTCAAGTTCATTAAAATAATCCCTGAAACGTGATGGCACCACATGGAATTAAACAAGTTTGTCAGTAGCAGTCTAATTACTTCCCAATTTTGTTAACATACGATACAACTAAAATGCAGTATCAAAAACTTAACTTTGTTGTCAAATACTGCACTGTTCTCCCACCTGTTCCTTTCATTGCAGTATCCCAGATTAGCTAACCTCTTTTGATTGTATGGGTTGTTTGGGGGCAAGGGGTGGTTATTACTTTTACCAAAGTAAAGAGGCTCACAGAACAGCAGAAGAGCCCTCTGGATGGAAGTGACCTCCAAATGTCACCTGGTCCAACCTTTCCTGGGAAAGGGAGCCTGGATGAGATTCTCTAGCACCTGTCCAACTGCATCTTGAAAACTTCCCACAATGAGGACTCTGCCACGTCCCTGCAGAAGTTCAGTGGTTGCTTGTTCTCACTGTAAAAACTTCCTCTCTGGTATCAAGATTACTTACCTTATTCATGGAAAACATTTTGATCATTTCAGCTGAGCTACAGAGTTAAACATGACAAAAAGAACTGGAAAAAAAAATCATTGTATGAACCACTAGCATTTGTATTAATATTCTTGAGATAGAAACTCTATTCTCACATTTGCAAAGCTGCCATCTAAACAAGCTTCAGCTCCTCATCCAATTCTCTGGCAGCTACGATGCTGTTGATAAAAGACAATACTTCTAATTTCTACATATATTCTGGTTACCCCACAACAGCTGGTTTACTCTATTTTAAATCTGCATTTCCTTGATTGTTAAGAATCTTACCATGTTATATTTTCCTAAGAGAAATGAGATTTCCCCCATGGATTAATAGTGGAACCGTTACCCAGAGAGGCTGTGGAGTCTCCATCCTTGGAAGTTTTCCCGACCTGACTGGGTGAAGTTCTGAGTAACCCACTCTGACCTCACAGCTCACTGTGCTCTGAGCAAGAGCCTGTGCCAGAGAGCTCCTGAGGCCCCTTCTGACCTGCATTATCCTGTGGCCCTATTAATTTTTATTCACGAAATCTTTAACTCTGCAGGCTCTGTCAAGACCTTTCAGCACTAATGACTCCTAATAGCCCACAGAAAAGGAAATGTTAAAATCTCTGCAGGCTGTTTTCACCACTGAAGTGGTGAAAAATATTACTTTGCAAGGAACTGTAACTTCACATTAAAATGAGCTGCAGGCCAATAAGAGCAATACGAGCTCTAAGCCCAGGAGTAATGTGAGCTTCTTCAGCAAAGCTGAGAAGATCAGTTTTATGATGGATACAAAATTTAATCTCTGAGTAAACCCACCAATAAAACCTCTAGAGTTTAAGTAAGAAAAAAATTATAAAAGCAATTATTTTAATAAAAACTGTAAAAGTGCTAAATCCTGTTTCCCTATGACTAGAAGGGATTTTAGTATTAGTGGCTGACAGAGTGAATGTCATGTACAGAATCATTCAGGGGAAGTCACATGGTATAACATGGAAGGCAATTGCCCAGGAGGTTTTGCTGTCTGAAATTAAAAAAACATTTTTGAGCATAAAGTATTCATTCACTTTCTAATTCGGTATCTATACATTTTTCTCAATTGTCTGCTGTGTTTAACCACATGACAGGAACCCTTTACTATCTCTTTGCCTTGCTGGTACTCTTGTTTTCATTCTTTCTACCCAACAACAAATACAAATTACATTCTGTGACTGCTCCTTCGTTAATAACTTGGAACTTGCAATAACCTGCACCCCATTTCTTCCAGGTGAGAGGCTGTCAGCCTGCTTAAACAAGGCCAGGCCTGCTTTCATTTAACACTGGTACTATGGCAGCTCTTACAGCCTACTTACAGCAGCCAGGTGTGAAATGCCAGTTACAGCCAGCCCGGGATTTCTCAAGCACAGGCGAAAGTGAATGTTGGAATCCAAAACATGAGAATTTCAGAGGAAAAGGTTTTATTTTTTGGTCACCAAAAAATTATTTTCTGGTGGCAAACCAGTGGGATTTGGCTGACGGGGATGAAGAGAAGCATGGTAGGGAAAATGCAGCAGGACTCAGAACTAGATTAGTGGACATAGGATATGGAAAGGGAAAAAATGAGAGGATGTTTCAGAGGAGGGGCTGAAAGTGCTCTGCTTTTCAGTCATTTGGGGTACCAAGGGGTGGCTGGGGACGTTACGGGTGTGGGCCTCTGCTTTCTCTTCCCTTCATCTCAACTGCAATCCATGGTCTTCCAAAACTCACAGCTCTTCTCCTCACAGCTCCACAGCAGCCTCTGGTTGCTATCCACACACCCTGATCTGCTGTCACACAAGTGAGGAATTGGAGGAATTGAGCAAGGACCACTCCTGCCATGAAAGTAGGGTGTGGAAAGAAGCAGAGGGAAGCCCTGAGCAGCTGAGCTCGGGATGTCAGCCTGCACAGGAACAGCAGCCCTGTGATGCCTTATGTTTTAGCTTTTATATTTTTCAAATCCTGCATTCCCAGTGTGTAACTCTGCAGTGTCCTGCAGCCTGTGAGCTGCTGCTCTCTCATGCTGAGACAGACAGAACAAAGCCTCTCCAGGCTGCTCTCCAAGGACACCCAGCCCGTCCTAGGCCCAAAATGTGTAACCCAGCATCTTGAGAAGGGAGGCAAGCTGAGGGGAAATTACATCATTAGCTAAAGTTTAATTGGTGAAATTAGGTTGAGATGCAAATGGACCAAAGCTATAAAAGTGTGAAGAACTCGTGACTCGGGGTCCATCTTGGGTGTAGCCTTTGGCCTGCCCAGGGTGTGCCTCTGAAGGCCTTTCAAATAAATACCCACCTTTATTCCCTTACTCCTGTCTAGTTTCTGTTTCTAGGTTGGCCTCTTTAGGCATCACCTGCACACAGCCAAGATGCAGCAGGGGCAGGTGACAGCCTCATCCCTGTTTTGGGTACTGCACCCCTGTGGCAGGAAGGGCCTGTCCAGGATCCAGCACTCTGTGCCACAGCTCTGCTGCTCTGTACTCTGAACACAGGCACCACAATTACAATGCAGCTGCTCACTAACATTTGCTGCTGTTCTGCAGCATTGCTGAGACCATCGCAGTCACTTTGCATGAGGGTGACGTCCAAAACTCTGAAGACTGTAACATCTGCCTCTTAAACTCATTAAAGAACTTTCTCTAAAAAGAACTAGCCACTGTGACATATTATGGTAATACACAGGCAAAAGATCCAATATCAGCTTCAGGCTTGACATTCCTGAGTATTTGTCATGCTCTGCTGCTAATCTAAAGCTTCCTTGTGTCCAATTAGGCAGCTATATTAGATATTGGTGTAGCTTATCTATCTTATCTAGCTTATCTTATCTTCAGGTGTAGTTCCTGAAGAGGTTTTGAACACCAAACTGCACAGAATCACAGCTGTTCAGAGTATCTACACCTGCCTGGTGCTGGGTGAGGAGGGAATAGTCAATTTAAGACGTACTTTAAAAGGAATGAAGTGGGCTTGCTGTTCATCACACATGTTCCATAATCCACCCCCAACTGCCAGGATCCAGATCCGCATCATTACAGCTACTCCTATTTTCTCACCATAAAAAAACATAAGCCCAAACTAGGTTACACAATAAAGGGAATTCAAGTAATAGTCCAAATGACCATTGAAAGTCAATTTTTCAATTATTATGTTAGGAAAGTGTGCTGTGATATCACGTGGTCTAACTTCTACAAAGACATGGGGGGGAAATGCTGTTTATGTCTGAGACTCAGATCAGCTCTGCTAGGGAACCATTTCATGCTGGAAGTGTTATAGGCCTTCTAAAACTTTTATTATCCCTTAGGATTTCAACTAGTTGCTGCAGAACAGGGTATTTACATACTTTAACATCATGCAGCTGAACTGGGGCAACAGTTCCATAAATAATTTGATACTCCAGGTACAGAATATCTGCCAGAAAAAGCTAACAGACATTTCTACAACTGGTGGGAGTTTGAAAACTCTCATGACCTATTTTCTCATTCCTAGGTCTGCACAGACTGTGGAGCTGCACTTGGAGTACACCTGCCTTACAACCACCCTCCTGGCTTCAGCACTGCTCCTCCACTTGCAGCAGATGATCAGAGACTCTGCCATTCCTCTGAACCTGGAAATTAAAGCCTTTTGAGAACTTCTATAATATTCATTTTTATGGCGATCATCAAATTCCAGCACAGAAAACATCATATTCCTGATTTTACACACATAGGCCTGTGTGTGAGTACTAGGCAATGCACACAAATACTGCTTAATCAACTACCAGTCAAGTAGAAGGAAAGGCTTTCATAGATTTCAGCTCTAGCTCCAGTAAAATCATTGCCAAGTCTACAGATGCCACAGCTTTTGAAACAGATTTTAGAATATATAAATATATACATTTTCTATTTCATATTTAATATAACTTGCATGTGCAATGATTTTTCGTGCATGCACGCATAACCGTAGGCATCCATGCATTTCTGCCTGGGTAAGAGCAAAGTTTGTGATTGATTCACTTTTGTTCGAATACGGGATAATGAATTTATAATGTTTGTTAAGTCAGCCTAAAGAAGCACCTCTGAAATTTGAATCTAGCACTGTACCTGGATGTAGAATTTTGGCCAAATATTTCAGAAGAAAGAATGGTTTAGAAATTTTCAGTGTGGTTAAGAAGAAACTATACTTCTCCTCCTATAAATCAGATATCCAAGCACAGGTGAGCACTCCCTTTGAAAACCCTTCACTGTGCCTCACTCTGGGAGAGACACACAAGTGTGGTGTGAGGCTGAACTCCTGGTAGATGAGAACCACACATGAGCTGCAGAGGTAGGTTCTGAGCTGTTTGCTGTTTGCAGCTCCATGCATTTGACATTTTTCCAGATCACTTAGGTATTCCATTCACTCATCACAAAAGAGCTTTGCCTCCAGCCACAGAGGTTTGCCCTGAACTGTGGGTAGGTGTGGATTTTGCCATCTGTGCTTCGAGTCTCATTCGTATGTATGGTACAGATAAAATTATCCATGGTTTTTTCAATGTGACTGATATGTTGGGTCTGAACCCAGAGGATTATTTTCATTCAACACTACCTAAATAGACAGTGCTCATTTAGCTGGGTTAACCAGTACAGCAGAGCCAATCCACACATGAAAATTGAAATACAATAGAAATACTGAAAATTGAGGTGGTTTTATTTAATTCTGTGAACCAAGAGAGAATATGCCCTGAAACCATCTAGATCAATATGCCTTCTTTCTGAATCAGAGGAAGAGAGAAGAGCCAGACTTAACTTTGCAGCATGACACTTGTAAAAGGTGGCTTCTAATGCTTTCAAGCTTCGAGTGCAAAAGTAGGATACGTCACAATCCCCATATTTCCCATATGCCTCATGGTAATGCCATGGTTCAGGTTCAGCCTCCTAAAGGTATCAAATCCACAGCCACAGCTGAGGTGTGGAGATGAAAGTTAAGTTACAGGCACGTAGCAAAGCATTTAGGTAACGTCTAATTGCAAAATGACTCCTTTCTTTTGGCAAAAAGCTTTCTCAGAAGCAGGTGAAGGCATGACAGATATCTGCACCCATGTCTGCCCCACTGTAGACTCTATCAAATTCCTGTAATTTTAATATTGCTGCCCATGTTTCAGACAACAGCTTCACCAATATAAGAAAACAAAGGACATATCTGCATGGCAACATAGAGCACCACAAGTTTATTTAAAATGATTAGTCCATGATACAATTTAATTTTCGTATTACATAATTAAGGAGTGCACAGCCAGAGTCTGAAATACGTAACCAAAAAACCCAAACAAACAAACAAACAAAACCACAACACCAAAACAGTGAAAGAAATGTAAGAAATGTGTGTTTTCTGCTCTTGCCATAATCCAGAATGTTCATTATGAGTCAGGTTTCCTATTTACTCTGGCACTGGGTTAAGAAAGATGTTGACAGACTGGTTCCTGGGAAACACAGGAACTTGATACCATCAACAAAATAATATATAACAAACACCAGCTGCAACTGTCAAGAATCACTGTTTTAAATATGCTGTACAGAGTTAGTTTTTGCAATAAAAACCCAGTAGCCAAAAAATCCAGAAGTAACAGACCCCACAGGCATAGGCAATTACACAGTCCTGTACTGCCTAGTACAGGAAAGCAAGATCTCTCCAACCAACTGTACTGAAAAAGCTCTGTTTTTTAAAGCTTTCCCACAGGCTGTGTACATGTAGTTTGTTACTCTGTTTTTCCAATCCTTCCTTTTTTGGTGGTATTTCTCACTTTCTCCTCAGACAGAGTTCTTGCACTCCAACCCAAGTCCTTCATTCCTGAATTGAACAGAAGCTAAGAACTGCCCCTCGGCTGTATAGTCAGTGACAAGTTCAACACCTCATGAGACATTTTTCCAGTCTTCTATTAAGAAATTACTTCTACAGCTGTTTACTGAGATTATTTAAGCATGTGAAAAACCACTGTTGCCAAACCAGTTCCAATAAATTTCTTCCTTCAACAGATTTAGATTTGCTTCCCCAACCCAACAAGCTATGAAGTTGCTAAAGATTTACTAAATGGCAGAGTATTCAAGGTATTTGTAAACTGGTTATGGAGAGCAGCCAGGGGGATCACTGACATTTCTTTTTGCATCTTGAACGCCTCAGTCAACGTTCAAATCTGAGCGTTGAACTGATTGAAACAGAAGATTAGGTTCAGCCCTGCCCATCTGCTCTAATGGCCTGTGCTTTGGGCAGGGGCTGGACTGATGAGCTGCAGGGGTGTCTGCCACCCCCAGCCTTTCTGCAGCACAGCACTGCCCAAAACTCTCACCACTACGCTGCACCTGGCCCAAAGCACACAGGTAATGGACCCGCTATATTTGACAGTCTCTGGTTTATCAGCTACATCAGAGTGTATTTCTTCCTCTCAGTTTCTCCTCTTAGGAAGAGAAATAAGGTATTGCAAAAATTTTATTTCAGTTGTAAATTTTCATCTTTAGTGGAGATTCAAAATTATTGCTCCAGTTATTTCAGCACTCTTGTATTCCCTTAATTCCTTGATCGTTGCTTTTTTGATGACTTGTTCAGCACCTTTACATTTCCTGCATGTTAATTTACAACCTAGCAGATCACACTGAGCAAATCAAGTACTCATGAACTATGCATGTACTCTGACTCTCTTCCCAGACATCTGTAGTCCTTCCCAACTCTTGCATTGCCTCAAGACCTACAATTCTTTCAAGGACTCTTCTAAAAAACATCAAATATTCATCCTGCTCCCACATACTCTTTCATTAATGAGCCAGCCAGGCAGAGTCAAGCACTGTCTCAGGGGCTACAGTCTTGCAGTGGTTTAATTCCTGATCTTGGTGAATGTTTTAGCCACGGCTTTTATTTCGTGTGGGCACCAATGATACAGCCAGGAGCAGTCTGAGCAGCATCGGGGAGGGTGACAGAGCCCTAGAAGTGGCAGTAAAGGACTCTGGAGCACAAGCAGTTTTTTCATCAGTCCTCCCAGTCAAAGCAAGGAGATTTGAAATGGCTGAATCTGGAGGATCAACAAATGGTTCCAGGACTGGTGCCATTGCCAGGAGTTCAGCCACTTCTAAACTGTGTGTGGTGGCTGACACCCTGGAGGGAAGGGATGAACTGAAGGGATGAACACTGAAAAAGTACCTTCTCATCTCAGCCCAGAAAACAAGAGAAATCAAATGATCTAATAAAAATGAAACGCATTAAACAGAGTTAAACTCAGCAGGACACATTTGCATTATGGTTTCAGCACTCCAATTCCCCTGAAGTCAAATGGAAATGCACTGGTTCCTCTTAGCAGAACTTGGCACAGCAAGCACTTCTGTACTCTTAGGAGTGCCAGCCCATAAATGCTGCAGCTCCAACTGCCATATGGCTACATCTTAAGTAAGACTACGCATTTCTTTTACATCTTAGCATTTTATTCTCAGTATTTAATTCATAGCACATCATGAGTCAGGCTGCATTCTCTGTGCCTTTTCCTGGGGGTGTGTTTCTCAGTCTATCTTTATGTTCTCTCTCAATGACGTCCAAGAGTTAGGACTGAATCTAACGCTGCCTTTCCATGAGAGGTTTTACACTGATTTTAACAGATTTTGGATCAAATTCCTGCTGTCAAGTTTATGAAACAGGAAGTTTTATAAATTTGCAAAACATAATTAATTGGCAATTCCACTTGGCTTTTGCCAAGGAGCTAAGGATTTTTTCAGATATGTTAGGATACACAGACAAATGTAATATTTAAATCAATAAAAGACAGACCAATAAATAAAGAATTAAACTGAAGCCACTCTGGCACACCTTATTCTGGTAAACAGGCCCCTGCACTAAGGCAGAATATGGCTAGGCACATAGAAACAGGAATAACACACAGCACAACCTAAGCACTCACACAAATCTGCACCAGACTGCCCAGCAGTCTGAGGGAGGAGGCACTGGCCCACAGAAAACAGGGATTGTGCCAGACCAGGTGTAGTTATGGGCGGATATGACACAAAGATTATTCACAAGCTGAGCAAGCAGCCAGCAGGCGTCATTGCAACATTTTCCCAGAGTCGAGGAGGAAAAATAATTCCATGCAGTCTTTCAAGCAAGAGATTGATTAAACACAACAGGAAATTAGAAATGTGCCTCCCTCAAAAATCTGACAGAGTAAGAATGGCCTTAAGCAGCACAACCATCTCACCATCTCTGTGCTGTCAGTACTGTGGTGATTCTCCTGTCAGCTCTGGAAACAGAGGGATAACCAGGCTGACTCTCCAGTGATTCATATTCCCAGCACATGGGAACATTCTTTCACTTGATACTGAACTCATCGTGTAACCTTAGCTGTCTTCAACCAAAGGGTATGGCAAGTAATTCACTGACTTAATTTAGCCTTATGTAAAGCAGAGGGGTTATACGAAAGCAAATGAAAAATGAGCATAAAAACCAGGAAAATATGTTTACTATTTTGCCTGTTCACTTTACTGGCTTAGCCATAGGGATATGTTGATTCTTCTTTTGTATTGGGATTTATTTTCTCTTTTAAATACTTTACAAGGTTCACTTGAAAAAGCTCAACAGAAGGAGATTTCAAAAAAATGTTAATTGAATGTTGACAGGAATCTCTGTGGACACCCACAAAAGCAAGATACTAAAGAAATGTCTGTTAAAATCTCCAAATCTGTGCAGGAAGACTAATTTTAATCACATATTTCTGAATTTATTTTTATGAATCAATGCCACATCAGTCTTTTATGGCCTTTTATTCCAAACTGTTCTGTATGGAGCCCTGCCAGAAAGGAACTCACAGCCCTGGCAAGCTGTTGCATGAGCCTGAGTTAATGCTTGTAAAAATACTGCTTACTTTTTCTTCGTTTTTAGAAAAGACTGTGAAGACAAGATTGAGAACCGCCAGTGTGGCTTTTTTTCATTGGTTTTCTGTGGGTTTTTTTTTTGATCCTACCAGTTATGCAATGTTCAGTTTCATCAAGCTGCCCTTTATTAAAAAGGGACATCATTAGAGGTGTTTCAGCACAAAACCTACCTTATCCCCCTTTATTGTAAAATTGCAGTCCATTCCAGGGGACAGGTGAACTATTTTCCAGCCAGATGGGATGCTGCCAGCAATGGCCAGCAGTACAGAGAAGAACCCAAAACAGGCAAACGTACTGCAAATCTCCACCTAGATGCACCCAAATTTTGTGTAGGAGGTTAAAATCTTCTTTATGCACTAGTTGGAAAAATTCTTGAGTCAATCTCCACCTGATCTTCTCAGTTACCTCGTGAATCACCCATAGATATGCTGCACAATGGTGCAGAACACAATTCCCACTGTGATCAATACTGCACCGCATAGGTAAAGAGTTGGGGTTTTTTCCCCCATAGGATATACACAGCAAGTATTAAATACGAAAAAGAAATTGTTTGCAAAGTAAGCATAAAGAAGACATGCAAGCACTGCTATACTCACAAAAAAAAAAGTTATTCATGTTCAAACTTGTTGAGGGAAGTACAAATATAATACAATCATCAATTTCAAAAAACATACTCTAGTAAGAAAAATGCAGTAAGATGCAAAATGAAAGATTTACAAATCTATTACAGGTTGCATATACAGTTCACTTGATACAGATGCTGCGAGGGAAAACAAATTGCAAAGGCCTAACCATTGCTATGTTGGCTAAAAAGAAACTTAGAGGCGCAATCACAGGGAGATTTGCCTGAGGAGAGGCCGCGTGTTTGGGAGCAAGCAGAAGGAAAGAATACTTGCTGACATGACAAAATGGTTTTTGTCAAAGCTCTGGAATCTGCAGCCTCGCAGCTTGACAACAAAAGCTCTGCAGGCCCCTAGCAGAGGCAGAAGTAATTAGGTGTACTCACATGTACTCCCTGTGTGCAGAGTGCACAGCGGCTGCGTTGCTGTAACGCCACAAAACGATCGCTGATGACAAAACATCCAGGGTGGCATCAAACTGAAAGAGATACAGAGTCAATTGTTTTGTGGGCCATTAAGTGTGCCCTGCACTAAGAGCAATGCATTTACCATCCTGCTGCACAGGCACGAAGCAGCTTCAAATAAATCACTTTAATGAAAGCAGGATTTACGTTTATTGAATTGATCTTCGTATTTTTGCCATGTATTATTGCACACTGATACAATTCAGAGCTCAGAAAGTCAATCAAGGGATTAAAAAAATTTGCATTTTTAATCTATCACCTGTGAGGAAGTTAAGAAAAAACAAACATCACAATCTGCCACTGTAGCACTCCAAGAGTTAAAATACCAATATGATTCTTCTTCAAAGACCATAAAGAAGTGTAGAAAAATACCTGTCAAGCATTCCTTTTTGTGCAGTCACTGATTTCCTGCAATAGCTTTTGTTTCCAACCGAGAAAGTATTAACTTTTTCTCCAAAATCCCATCCAGATTTCATCCTATATGCATTTATTATTCTGTACCTTCAGCAAAACTGCCATGTTTGTATTCCTAATTAATGCAGCCATGGTGTCAGGAACACTGAAAACCAGGCTTGTCCCACTGTAAGAACTTCCACTCTTGCGTCAAACTTCCTACAGAGTCAATCTAACCTTCAAATTTGAAAGCTAAAGATAAATTATTTGACATGAGTCATTGCTTGTCGTTAGGAATTTTTTGCTCTGCCACTAATCTGGAAAGTCATGGCAAGGACTAGAGAGGGAAACTGTCATTCCAAAGTCAATAGCAGTCTTACCATTGAGTCCAATGGGAAGAGGGGCCTGCAAAGTTCAGAAGGGAACTTCAGAATTTGGCTCAAGTTCAACAACAAAACTGATTTTTAATTGAGAGATTTTGAAGAAGAAAACCATATCTGGTGGATAATATCTATCAACAATAAGGTATAAGCATGGATATTAACTCCAGAATAGGACTTAATGGGCAGAAACTGAAAAAACATAATTATAGTATCTTTGCCATCCTTTCCAATGCTTGACATCAACAATATTTTTTCTGATCCATTATTGACTTCACACAACTTTCCATGAATTTACTATAAGAAAAAGTACAGTATTGCATGTTCAGAAAAAGTCAGTGGAAAAAAAAAAAAGGTAGAGCATATTTCAGTTGTATCTCTACTTACAGCAAATCCAAACGATGATGCACTGTATCTCATTACGGAGACAGCTGAAGGAAAGAAAATATTATTTAGAATCACTTTAAGTTTTCTTTGCATTTTTTTTCTTCTTCTCTTGTTCAAGAGCTACAAAACCAGTTTCAACCCATGGATTTACTTTCACCCAATTCCCACTAGAATGACCTTACCAACACTTTAAAAATGTCTACAAAAAGGCCTTGTGCTGCAGGAATGGTTAGGCCACTCCAGAGATTTCTTCCAAAACTCTAACGAGGGAGATCAAGCAGCATTCAGAAAGTCTGTTTACGAAACAAGCTGTGCTTTAGATGCAGATTTGAGCAAAAACATTTTGAAACCACAATATCAAACTCTCAGAAAACCTGACACATCTCAAAGTGCTCCTTGCTCCAGCCGGGAGTTTCAGGCCACCTGAAGTGGATGACAGAAAATGACACAGGCCCCCTGAGACTTCCTGAGTGCCATCTTTTTGACAAAAAGCCCAAGGGTAACTCACACACCCCCAAGAAATGCTTCAAATTCCATCATTTCAGTGGCTTCCAATGGAAAAATATCTGTAGGAAAAGTTTTGACCAGCTCTGATTTTGACTGCATAGTACCTTCTTAAAAGTAAACAAGACTAAAAATGGGCTAATACCTAGGAAAAACCACCAATTTTATAATTTTATTCCTCACATCCTAATTTTATCACCAAATAGTTTAGTAGCCCAGAGGAATACCAGGGAAGAAGCAGGCAGCTGTGGAAGAGGAGTCTCCTGGAGATGGGACTTCATCCAAGTGCAGCTCTCAGGCACTGAGCAGCTCCACCCCTTTTGCTGTGTTTTGTGAAGGACCACCTGAACCTGTGCTCCCTGAATAAACCCAGAGAACTCCAGCTCCAGCATTAAGAGGGCTTGAAATAAAGCCTGAGAGGATTGATTTGACTACTCTTTTATGAACTGATGTCAGCTGACTTAGTAAGAAGAACACATTTTTGTAGAAAAAAAAAATAAATAAACCAAACAAAACATGCTCATAAATGACTTTGTCAATCTTAGGCTGACAAACACAATATCTAATTCTCAGTGTTCATTAGAGCAGCTTGGCAGAACACAGACACTATGATTTGACTGTTCTTTTCAGTAACAGCAAGCTGCAGTTCTGTAGCACTTAGCTGGATAAACAGAAATTAAATTCTTGGAAAAAATAACCCTTTTGTTATGGATCTAACACCTAGGTGTGGTCACGAGCAAGCCAGATGTCACAAATATTTGGATTTTATCATTACAGTTGGCCAAAACACAAAGAAAAGTCATCAAGGTTCCTCTCCAGACTCCAAATTTCTCAAAGTTGAAGAGGATTGAAACAGTGTAGATTTATATCTTCCTGTCATTTTTAAACCATGATTTCCCACACTCCATTCCCTAGGTAAAAAAAGAAGCTATATTTCTTGGTCAGACTTGCCAGTGATCTGCAAATTTCAACACTTCACTGCATAATAATATATTGCCTATCAAATTTTCATTGTCTGCCTCCTTAGAGGCATAGCATTTCAAAATCTGCAGAAGTTGCAAAAAAAAATATGGGCATTCACAGGTACACACAAACTTGCAATGTTCCTGTCATTGCTGCTTTCATACGATGCAGCTCAAAGCAACACTTTTACTCCTACTTCTATTTCTAGCTTACCCCTCTAGTGGAATTAGCTCCTCAGTTTTTACTAAATTGCCAATTTCTTTCCCAGCTCAGATCCAGACTTAAAACAAACTAACTGTATGGGTCCTTTAAAAATGAATATATAATTTCTCTGGTGATGAACTGCATACAGATAGCCACACCTTAAGGATGCTTGAGGGGATGTATTTGGTGTATTTAAAGCTCAGGGAATTTAGCATGAGAACTATTTTTATTTTATGTTTTCTATCACAGCAGTAAGACACAATCTGTCTGTCCTGAGCTATCTAAAACAGTAATGAAAAACAAGTATTAAGCAACAGTGTCGTAAGTCTGCTCAAACCTTTTTGCTAATTAGTGAATATGACCAGGACTGGCACCCTACAACACTAACTTGTAGAGGTAGAAGGCCATAATAAAGGCAATAAAGATCTTCTAAGCACTGGAAAGATCTATTTTTATATTATTTATTTACATACTGGTTTTATAATGGAATAAACAACCCATTTCTTTTTATTTTTCTTTCAAAGTCAAATAACAATGTTAAAGCATCTTCAGCCCTGACTTAAGCACATTAATACTTCTAGCTGGCAAGTACAGTCAGAAAGCTCCCCAGTAAGTCACCCCAGCTTAAACAGGATGTTTGTCCATGGATCCAGGCTCTGTGGCAGGGAAAGCAGCTGCAATGTTGGATTGCAGGGTATCAGCCAATACAGGTTATAACAGACTGACCACATCCACTAAAAACAACTGGCTCCCACTCCAGACACTGAAGCTGAAAGGACTCTTAGGGAAGTATTTCCCAGCAGCCAAGCATTTGAGAGCCCTGGGCAAAGGAATGGTCAGTGCTCCTTATGCCTCCAGCATCGCTGTGGGCTCCAGGAGCCATGTAGGGCACTGCAGGGATGGGCCACAGAGCTTTTGCTCATCCCTCACCTTCCCTCTTCTCAAAGTGCATTTTCAGCTGCTCCCAGATGGGAATAAAAAACCCCCCAGAGATTTCTAATCTCCATATCGAGCCAGAAGAATGGAGGGAAAGAAGTAATGAGGAAAGAACAGAGCAGGCAGCTTAAAACCTCTGTGAGGCCACATTTAGCAGCCGCACTGCCATGACAGTGGGAGCCTGTTTTTAGCTGCTTTATTGGCTAAATTGGACAACATTTTATTACCTCTACAATAAAGCAGATAATCCTAATGCATTTTCCTGACATTTGTAAACAGAACTTGCAAGCAGTCAGAAGCTAAAAATAGAGCCAGCACAGTAAGCAACAAATCTACCTCTGTCTCCACCTGCACAGCAGTATCAATTTGTGAAGTCTGCCAGCCTATAGGTCAGGTTTTGCTAGAATTCCTTCACCCCTTTCAAAGTGATTCCAAATAAAAAAAAATAGCCTACTTCCCACACTTTCTACCCTCAACAAAATAAGGGTTTTATTCATTTCATGTGCCTCAGAAAGAAATCATGTAACTAGGGCCTTAACTCTACAAAATCGTTCCAATTTAACTTTCCAGACATGTAGTCTGTCACCAGCAGGTTTAATCCAGCTCAAATTTGTTCCAGGGTGAGGACCCTGCAGTTACCCTGGGCCTCTCATTTCCTCCCCTGAGCTGGGAGAGGACCCTGGCACCTTTTTGCACAAAAGTAGGAGACAAGAAATAGGACAGAAAATTAACTCTGACTCCAGGTCTCTCAAACAAAAACTTTTGGGATGATTCTGACGACAAATGAGAGATGGTTCATAAAAACTGCTCCTCCACCTGTCATAAAAATCTCCTCTTACCTACTCAGAAAGGGAAAAATTATTTTTAGGCAGCTCCTCTAGATGGGACAATCACTCCATCTTGTTTGCTTTGAAATGAGTCTTTCTGAAAGACACGCTTGGATGTCAGCACATAAAATACCAAGGCTTCAAAAGCACATGACCTGCACTTGGCAGAAATCAGTCGGGCAATTTGAACACTGCTGGAAGTGGTGGGTTTATGTCTCTATCTATCACCATGCACATCTTGCAGGTTGTACAGTCACGAGCAAGAGGAACTGGAAGTTCTGCTGAATCAGAAGTGAGCCTGAAATACAGTCTGTTTTCATTGCCTAGTGTTGGTAAAACATCTAAAACTAATGTTACAATAAATATTTCAAAATAAATCCATCCCAAGCAGAGAAAAACAAATAAGCAGTATTTTCTAAAAATCCCTCACAACAACTGAAGGCAAAGAACAGATGTGTCTGATAATGTTAATACTTGTTAAAGATGCTACTGACCCAGATCAACAGGTACACACACCTTTCCTCAGGTGCCTTCTCCCTTCCCCAAAATTCTAGTAGAACAAAATTTAAGGATTTTTATGCACATGCATTAAATTTCTACTATCAGCAGCTACAAATGGCTGCGACACATTCAGTATCTCATACACAAGTCTGCCAGAGACCTTATCCACATGGGTAAACCAGAGTTATCCATCAGTGTCATCCTTCTAGATCCATATTTCTACCCCAAAGTAATTGGCAAACTTCTACCAACATTATCTATATAAAATCTTTGGCTCATTTTCTCAGTTTATAGTTACATTAACATGGTAAACACCTGTATTTCTGCTCAGTACCAGTACAGTGTTATGTATTTATCTACCAAGTGAAGCCTAAATTTAATGTACACAAAACCTGGATCTTCATCCCATTAGAATTTATGGCCAATTGTAAAGAAGTCCCTAAGAGGGTTCATTTTTCCATCTGCCTGAAAGGTATCACAGCAACACTATGCATAATGAACTGCAGGAGAGTCCGGGGAGACTTCAATCCTTGGGGAAGTTCAGCTCTGGGAACTGAGTGAATGAGGCTCTAGAGCCAAATATCAAATCTTCAGCTCTGCCACTGCCTGGGCCATCACTGTCATGCCAAGAAACAACAAAAATATCCTCAAGGTAACTCAAAAATATTTTCAGATTCAGTAAGAGAACAAATTTTGCTATTGGTAGTAGTAAAGCTTTCCAGGAATAATTGTCTTTCCTTGTCTATTATGCAGTTAATTATTTTGCTTGTTTGTTTGGCAATGGTCTAACCTTTAGCAGCTGCAAACTTCCATAACTTCATTTACTTCAGTGAACTACAACAAGGTATGTAAGTTGAACGTATTCCTCATTTATTATCATAGAAGCAGGAAAGTTTCAGGACTTTGTGCAAAGCTTTTCCTTTGAGTTCAATCCAAAGTGTTCTTTCCAGTTTGTTGACATGTTAGCAAAAATTATTATTATTATTACCATCATTATTATTGTTATTATTATTGTTGTTGTTATTATTATTATTATTATCATCTCTGACTTTGGGATTGTCTATATTAAGTCATTCATTTTTCAGTGTTTCAATTTTAGAATTTTTTCAAACCTATTTTTATGGGTTTTGAAAAGAAATGTCAGCTCTCCCCTAATTCCCTTTGCTTACATGTTTTTTGTTTCCATTTGAAACTGATTATTCATTATACCACGGCACTCACCAATAGCAGCAAAGAACAAAGAACAGCAAAGCAGTCCAGACCTAAATCTTACAGATTAGGCTGCAGATTCACTTCTGTTTGATTCGCTTTCACTTTCCCTTCTGCCACCAGAAGAGTAGCCAGGCCTCCACTGGCATGTCCCACAAATGGGCCAGACCGGGCAAACCCACTGATGCCTTAGGTTTTAACTCTTATATTTTTCAAATTCTGTATTCCCAGTGTGTAACTCTGCAGTGTCCTGCAGCCTGGGAGCTGCTGCTCTCTCATGCTGAGACAGACAGAACAAAGCCTCTCCAGGCTGCTCTCCAAGGACACCCAGCCCGGCCTAGGCCCAAAATGTGTAACCCAGCATCTTGAGAAGGGGGGCAAGCTGAGGGGAAATTACGTCATTAGCTAAAGCTTAATTGGTGAAATTGGGCTGATATGCAAATGGACCAAAGCTATAAAAGTGTGAAGAACTCGTGACTCGGGGTCCATCTTGGGTGCAGCCTTTGGCCTGCCCAGGGTGTACCTCTGAAGGCCTTTCAAATAAATATCCACCTTTATTCCCTTCCTCCTGTCCAGTCTCTGTTTCTAGGTTGGCCTCTTTAGGCATCACCACAGGACTGCCCAACCCTGAACTATGAAATAATCCTGCTGCAGAAAGCAAGGTATAACTTTTCCAATGATGAAAACATTACCCTTGTGGAGAACTCAGTGACCCAGCGTCTCTGCAGTACACAGCAAACTGAGCACACCAGTGACAGAAAGAAGCCTGATATAAAGCCCCTGAACGATAGAGACACAGACACTGACAGTAAATCTGTTCCTGATTTCAGGAAAAAAAAAAAATGCCTGGGATATCTTTTAACAGCTGCTGAAATATCTTCTGTATACAACAAGCTTTGCCTGCCACCCTTCAGTGAGTAGAGCATTAATAAATGGTCAGCCAGCTGTACCAGAGCTGTCCATTTTGTATGGCACTCTTTCCCAGTATAGCTAGAGATGAACACCAGGAACCATTTATTTAGGGAAAGCTGTTTGTAAAGCCAGAAATAAGGTAGCTCCCATCAGGCAGAGTCAGCAGCAATTTCCAGGGCTGCTCAGAGCCCGTGCAGGAGCAATATCCCAGCAATATTCCAGCATGTGCAAGTGCTCTGCAAAGCACAGGAGAGAGCAGGATCCCTCCTGTCTGGCATCCCACTGCTTCACACACTCCCGTGCTTCCTCTCTCAGGTGCCAACCTTCTGTTTTCAAACAAGATCATCTCAAGAGAAATAGAACACAAATATCAGAGAAAAGGAGGACTTGGTCTTTTTGTTTAGTTTTGGCTTTCCAGGGGGCCGGAACTAAAAGAGGCCCCATATGTTACAGCTCCAGTTGAGCTTTATTGGGATACTAAATGCATATGTTGGCATTTAAGAATAGAAATAATGGAACTTTTAGGTCTATAAAAAACCAGCCAGATATGTGGTGCAAACTCTCTGCAACTGAATATACAGGTGCATAGTTTCATCTGTTGTATTTCAAATGGGGTCACTTGAACCGCCCAAAATAACTCACTGCAATGACATTAAAGCACATTGTGTTTTAATGAAACTATGTATTATTGATGCCCCAGCTCCAAATATAACAACTGAAATGGCCTAGAATGTTTCAAATGCCTGTAACTGCACATTTACCAGGGAGGTTTTTGCAGGTTATGCCTACAATCCACCAGCTTTGTAATTTCGAGCCTGGAACCAGCTTCCAAAACCAAAGGAAGCAGTTTGACCCTGAACAGGGACAAGGAAGGGGTGGTGCCTTGGCTAAAAAGCCACAAATTACCACAAATGTTGGGTGATATCAGATACACTCAACAGCTGTTTCTAAAGCCTCTGGCCAACATTTGTAGCTTGCTGTATCCAGACAAGGGTTATCTAGATTTAATGACCTGGGGGACTCTCCAAACACAAAATTTCTCTCATTTTCTTGTTTTACTGACTGGAGGCAAGAGAAGCATTGAGGTTCTACTCAGCACAAAAGAAAAAATTCTTGGGAGTTTGACCAGTTGATTTAAAAAAAAATAAACAGAATAAGCCAGGACACTGAGGTGAAGACCCTTATCTGACCTAAAGAGGTTTCTGGAAGCTTCATAGGGATTCATCGAACTCATGTTTTATAAATGTATCCTCAAACCTGTAACAGCTTGGACACAGATTAAACATTTTTACCAGTCACTGAAGGTTTTGAATTGCTAATCAAAGAGATGAAACACTGCCATTATTCTCAGGTTCTGGTAAGTTCCTGTCCTGTGGTCACATTAGCAAGATGAAGAGATTCTTTCAAAAAGATAATTAAAGAGAGATATTGTACAAAAGCTCAGATGTATTAACATAGAATTTATATGCAAGGATTCAGGCTAACTGCAGCACAACCAACAATAAATGCATGAATATCATTGGCTGTGCTATTGGCTGTGTTTTGGTGTCTGTAAGAAAAAAATATTGCTAATAACTTTTATTTAGAAGCACAGCACACTTAAAAGAACATAACCAGTAAGAACTGCATCCCCTGCCCCAAGAGGGGGATGTTTGTCTCCATTCCTGTAAAGAAGCCTAATGGTTTCATTTTAAAAAGATGCTCAACTCGAAGTTTGACAAATTTTGACTAGAAGAAATATATCAGAAAAGTTCAAGTGTCAAAGCTCCAGATCCAGGGTATTTTTTTTATCAATTTTTGCTCCCTACTTTTATGCTCCTATTTCAAACTTGACTTGACTGTGAGCAAGCTGGGGTATTTTAGAAATCAAGAGCATTAAAACAAATCAGGGCTGCTGTTAAAAAAAAAAAAATAAAAACAATTAAGTATCCTCAGAGCAGCAGACAGACAGACACAACCCAGTTTTAAAAATCTGGAATCACACTGCAATCTAACCTCTGCTCTATAGAAATTGGCTGAGAGAAGTGCAACATGGAAAATGTAGATCAAGAGAGGATTTAGTTAGCGTTGTCATATATCATACTCTAGCAGTATATCTATATTTCTAGAGGTATTACAGCTGTCCTGTAGCTTAAATACAGTTCTTAAATAGGAAAGAAAAACCCTATCTATGGTTTAAGTTTACTCCAGTTTGATTCTTCCCAGCAGTCTTTAAATTTAGAGAAAATAAACACATTTTAGGCATTACAAGCATTTAAAAGCAGTCCACAAAGGCACTGGCTAAATTCTCACTTTTCTACATTAATCATAAGAACACTTTCTTAGTATTTGCTATCCATGATACAACACAGATGGATTTTCAGCTTATGAACAAATAGAAATCTGCCAGACAGGAATATTTCCATTGAAATTCCAGGTAAATATACAAATTTTTGATCACAGTTTGCTTTTTTTTTCCTTAGAATTTCAGTAAAATTTTAAGCAGCTCATCAGATGAAGTGCATTGCAGAAGTTCGTATTTACCATGAGTGTTTTCCAAACTAATTAGAATCTATCTTATTTTATGGATTTTAACTTTTCCTTTCTCTGTGTGTGTGGAGGAAGTTACAGGTTTTGAGGTCGTTATAGACATGTAACTATATTTACAATTACCTCAAAAATAAAACAAACTGAACAATTACAGCAGTTTTCCTATTTCAGAGGAAAGGAAACAGAACTGGATCAGGGACCACAGGAGATAGGTTGAAGATCTGGGATCCCGAATAGAAGTGGACTCTGAGGAGAGAGTATAACTGTGTGAAAAGGCAGGTAGATCCAGGTGACTGGCACAGTCTCACACACCACAACCCTCAAACATTTCCTTTCCTAGGATTCTTATCTCTAAAATAGGGTGCAAGTACTTCCACAGTTCAGGATGTTACACTGAGAAAATCATTTTTCCATATGAAAGGGTGGAGTAATTCTGCAAAGAGTGACAGCAGGCACCGTGAATATCTCATCTATTTGAATAAACTGTGTGGTGTTATGACCTGCCTTTTATGATATTTCACATTCTCAAAGCGCTGCCTTAACTTTTAGAGCTGCAAACTTTACCCATGGAAAACAGTACCCCAATTAGAAATGATCTGTAGGAGCTTTATGGCATTCCCACAGCTTAACAGTTGTGAGAGACTATTTTTATACTAAAAGTATTTGAACAGACTCCTGAAAGTCAAAGCAGATTTCCTTCTATAGAGAAATGCAGCACGTCTTCAGAAGTGTATCAAGTGCTGAAAAAAAATGCTCATTTTGGAAATAATTTTGCATTGTCCTTTAACTTGCACTAGCATAATGTAATTATAATTACTGAAACTGATGTGACTAGTGCCCCCCCAGTGATGGATTTTTAAAGCTCATTTTTGTCCTGCTGAAACATCTAGAACACAAATGCAGTGGGAGCCATGAATGCAAAGGTGACTATTTTAAGCATCCTTCATTTTAGCTCCCTTTGAAAAGTTCTGAATTTGGAACAGAGAAAAATGAGTCCATACAAAACTGTCAGCTGGACACCAAATAATGAATACACCCTAAAAAATTATAAGAAAGAGCTATTAAAAATGACATTCAAACTCAGGTACTTGAGAACACAGAGGCAGGCTGAAACTTTTTTTAAAAAACCGTTTCTAGTATAACCACCTATCTATGTTCCATTCTTTTTTTATGAAGGTAAAAGAAGATATTTGCGTGGCATTTTCCTTGATATTTTCGTCTGGTTCCGCCCTTGATTCACAGGTGGTTGTCTTGCAATGCTGTTCTTGAGGGGGATAAACAGAAATAGAATAAATTCTCTTCATGTCTACATTTGGAATTTAGAAACCCATGGCTGCTGCCCTGGTTGGAGCCCATCCACACCTGACCAAAAGCAGAACTGGAGATTTATATTCATTTCTCTATGCATGGCTCTCCTGAACGTGCCAAGAGTGGAACAAGGTGTGTGAGCACACGACCAGAAGAAATTCACACTCGTTACATTTCATCTCATACAAAATGTTTGTTCTCTGAGCATTTTAATGGACTTAGAAATATGAAAACCAGGGAAGATCCAAACTGAAAAGCATTGGTTGTTGGAAGATAATTAGTTGCCTTCACAGCCCTTTTCATCATCCCTATCGATTTCAGAGACAAGACACGTAGCAGGGCACCCCTATTTAATTAGAAGACTAGTGAGCAGCTCCAGAGCCAAAACAAGCTGCCAAGTACAATTAAGCAGGCTGCCAGAATATAGCACAATCTTAGAGACTTTTCCTTTTATTAAAGGGGGATTAGGAATGCACCATCCCAGGCACCTCAGTGACTTACTGGAGAAACTTTAGAACCTGGTTTTACATACACATCTAAACAGAATTCCAATTTAAAGTTGCTTTTGATGTAAAAAAATTTAGACACCTCAGCTGGCTGTGGGAAAGGACACCTGATCAGACTTCTCCAACCCATTTTTGCATGTAGGAGCCTGAGGACCTGTTCTCAGAAGTTAAGAACACAGCACATCATGCTAAGGACACCTCTACATACCTCACAGCTCTTCATACCCCGTTAAATCCTATCTAATCTTCAGTTTTAACAAGTGAGAGTTCAATTCCTGCCATTTAACATCTTAAACTAGTAAAACTCTCACAGAGGTGTGCCTACACTCTAAGAATCTGCAGTTTTAAAAATGCAAAATCACTTGCAGTCCCTTTACTGGTCAGTATGTTCAAGAATTTCTTTATGTGGCATATTTGACAAACCTCCAAAATTCACACCTGGAAGAATTATATTGGAATAAAGTAATAGGTATTTTGGAACTGAGGGTAAATTGGGAAAACTATCACAATTATAATAGATTATATTGGTCCATTTTGCTAATAAACCTACAAAAAGCCAAAACAACAATGGTCACTCTGAATCAGAAAGTTTATTCATAATTTATTCTTAGTACTGTACTATCAATATTTATTTATATTTAGTGTTTTGTCAGATAATTTGTGGCAGTTTATCACTTAGATTGTTACACTATATACTCATTTCTATGGTCAGATAACTGGAAATAAAGAAATGACTGAAAATGTTACCTTGTTCATTCAGTTAGCCCCAATGGCAGATTTTATCACCTGTTTCCATATATTTTATCATGGGTCATGATCAAAGTAACATGTAACTAACATTTCCATCTCTGATAGGGAAGACTATGTTATTTGCACAAAGCAGTTAAATACTCCAGGTAACTCAAGTAAAATGGATTGATTTCAGCTCACCAACTAAAAGATAGCAGACCCTGGCTCTACTCTTCATACAGCTGCTGGAATGCCAAGAAATCTTCAAGTTTGAAGTGGATTATTAATGCTCCTTTAATACAAATCACCAAGCAATGAAAATTCACCCTTCTTGCGCAAATTTAATTAAACAGTCAAGTTCTGAACACAAACAATTCTGCTAAATACATCAAAAGTCAGGAAGAAAAATAAAAAAAGTAAATCCTCTGTGCTATCTTTTATCTTTCTAAGCTGAAATATAAACAAACCTTCTGGGGAGAGAAGCAACTGTCTGCTGGTTCTCTGTTGAATGTAACTGCAGGGAGGCATTGCAGGCCCTTCAGACAAATCTCTTCCTCAGACAATGTGTTAATCTCAACAATCTATTGCTGAGGGCTGCAATAAAGCACCGTGTCATCAATCCTCCTTCGGTGTTGTAACGTGGAGATGCTCTGACAGCAAGGATGCCACAGACACACTGCACACATAAAACACTCAGGCTTAGCCCACAGCTCGAGAGCAAACCCAATGTATTACGCTAGATGCGAGCTCCAAGTCATTAAGCAAAAATTAAAACGAAATGTGAGCCTTACTAACAAATTTCTGTTGTTCTCTGGCTTTTTGGACAAGCCCTGTTTGTAGCTCTCAAATGCAGTAATTCTAAATAAACCATCTTGCAGACCTGCAATGCACATTTTCTAACAGAAACATTTCAGAGCTGTCGCAGTTTTCTTCCAGTGGCACGGTCCTGACAACAGGCAGTGATAGGGAATCATATCCAGCAATTCAAAGACTGGGAAGAGCTTCCCTGATGGACGCAGAGTTGTAAAACTAAAAGAAAACCCACTAAGTGATTGACATACCACACTGCTCTGCATCTGCCCAATTTCAGAGTAATTGGCTTGACACATCTTCTGCTAATTCTGATCAAAGTTAACAGAAGACTTGCAATCCTCTCTGATGAGATGAGCTAAATTTATTTGGACAGAAAACAGTCCAGATAATACCATAAAAAATGTGATGATAAGACTGGGGGATATTACAAAGTTGTACACTGCTCTTTACAACATGTAATCATGTCAATAAAACTCAAACTACATCAATTATTTTTTTCTGTTCCATGCACAACTACTCAAAGGAGCAAGCTCTTGAAAAGCTTTACAAACATATTCCCAGGATAAAACCTGTTATGTCAGGCAGCATATACATATTTTTTTAACATACACAGAATTTCTGCTGTTGATGTTTCTGCTTTTCTTTCCTGTTATGCAGCCTTCAAAACTAAGATGAAAATTTTATGTGTCAGTATACAGGGAATGTTTAAAGCAGAGTTGATGTGCACTTCACTTGCACTTGACTTTCCAGTGGAAGACACTAAGCACCAACAATCCATGGAATCATCTAAAATATCCTGACTTAATTTTTCTGAAATGATAAGCACAGTCTCTGAAAATCCAGTTTCAAGATTTCTGCAGTCACCCTTCTGAAAATGGGTCTAACTTTAAATGGGTTAAAACATCTTCTACAATCATCAGACACCAAAAGTTTTAAAAATTTTTGGCAGCATTATATTTTTTAAACCATTTTTTCAGATTATTGAAAGCAAAAAAACACACACACACTTTTATCATTCTTAGATCTTCATCTGCTCTCCCTTTAGAGATCAGCCAGCATCTGCTCATTCTCTGGTTCCATATATCAGTAACGATGGGTTTGTGCTGGTTTTCTTTTTTCATTTGCAAATCATGTTGAGAATACTTGCTGGTTTAAAAAAGCAGAAACCTAGAATTACTAACACCAGAATGCTGGACTTGTATTTACAAAAATCCAGTGGTCTGGATTTGTAGTCACCAATCCTGATCCTTAACCCAAGAGTAATTAATAGAAGTGGTGGGTTTTGTGATGCCTGAGAATTGTAACACTGCTGTAGCACTGCAGGTTGACCAGAGATGCCTTGCTCACTATTCCCACTGTGCCAGATTTGGTGTTTTCCTGCCTTGGCAAGGCTTTAAACTTCCTGGGCCTGGTGCAGCAGCAGCCCCAGCCGAGTCCCCGAATGACGCACGCCCCGCTGTCCCTGGTGGTTTCACCCGTGATTCCACTCGTGATTCCCTCGCCTGCTGCCTGTGAGGGGAACACTTTCCTTCTGCAAGGCCTGCCAAGCCACAACACGTATTTCACATTCAATGACAGCTCTAATTACGTTAGCTCAGCCACTGCTCTGGATGACCTCAGAGCCTCCCCCACAGGTGAGACATCCTTTTGAGTTTACAAGTTATTGTATTGTTTTCCCTGGGCTGCTCCTTACTCATCCTTCCAGCTGCCTGGTGGTCAGGGCCGTAAGACAACGCTAAGTCTGCTTTGCAGCAGCACAGAAGAGACTGCAGCAAGTTCATTCAGCCACTTTCAGAGAAAAATCGAGAATAAAAAAATCATCAGCGTAAAATGAATGTAAATGATCTGAAGTTATTGTGTGCAAGCACACAAGTTAGTTACCTTTGTAGTCTTGTTATAAAAGAGTCTAAGAAATATTTTCCCTTTACCCCCAAGCACATCGACCCTGGAGATATTACTGCAACATCCAAACAAGTAGATTATATTATTATGTTAACAGTAGCTTACTTTTGGAAAGCAGAAAGAGCAAGTTACTTTCTGTCACCTGTGCAAAGAGAATTACAGTCAGTTCCAGAGTACTCTAAATTCACCTCACTGTATATTTCATGGTAACATCATTGCATGCATAGGAGGTGAGAGGAGGGACACCAAGTTCCTCAGATATGCTTGTTTATTTATACTACTTTATTATCTAGCCTTCATACAATTGTCTGTGTTTGTAACACTCAGCTGAAATTTAAAGTTTCCCATTTTGAATAGAGTGTAGCAAAGAAGTCTAAAAATTTCCATGGAAATTATTGAGATAACATGATCAGTGATAGTTCTGGATAAAAGAATACTTACATGTGAAAACATTATTTTGCAAACATATGTTTGAAATGCTGAAAGCTAATATCCTTTCTTCAAATGAGAATTTGCTGCCATTTTATTTTTGGCGCATTTCATTTTGCCAAAAAGTTTAATAAAGAAAAGGTAATTGAAAGGAATCACCAGAGAGAAAAAAATTAATTCAGAGCTAGAGCTGATGCTCCTCTGGGGCAGGAAGTAGGAATGACACAGCTGCTTCAGATGGAAGCCATGAGATTAGTCACAGTTCACACATAAAGTCTTGAAAGGGCTTTAGAACAATTCTCAAATTTCTTCTGCAGCAAGAAGGTATCCTCATACAGGAAAGGAGGGGATCATTCTGAACACACACACTGCAACAGGTAGCTCTAATAATGTTTGTAAAATGGATTTGCAATCTCCCATGTGTCAGAAAGCTCTTACAGCACAGAAACCAATCTTTATAATATGCATTTATCTATAGGCTCATCATTTCAAAGAAAATGCTTATTTATTTCTGGCCTCCTTTGCATTTTTTATAAAGATATGACAAAAAACAAAGAGCCATGGTTCAGAATCAGTCACCAGGTACACTACAAGCTCACTTTCTGCGGCAGTTAGCACTGCACTGTATTTTGAGTTATCAGCCACAAGACTGTACAAACTATCCAGGAGGGATCTTGGGGCACAACTCTCCCAGCTATATTATCCAAAACTCTGGTACACAAATGACCTCTTGGAATGGCACTTCACTTTCAACAGACATTCCAAACTGATGTAATCAAAATCCTGAACGTGGTTGGATGGATCTCAGTCACAACAAGGAAAACTCGGAGAAGGAAAGGATCAAAAGCCTAAATTATACTCTAAAGATTCCATTTATTTACTTCTTTTCTTTTTTTCCTTCACGTGCATGATCTTCCCAGGAATGCATAGCAAAAGCATCCCTCTTTTATACAAAAGACTTCTTTGGACTCTGCTTTTGTCATAAGCCACAACAGGAACAGAATGACAGAGCCCTACCTGGCCAGCTGTGTGTTAAAGCCAACACTGATTCCTGCCTGATTTCACTGTTAGAGCTGTGCTCTGTTTAACAAGATCAACAGGTTACAATGGGAGTTATGAGCAAACTCACTCACTGGCTTTTAATATTCTCCTCATTTCCAGACTGGAAGGGAAATACCTGTGTTCACCTGTTCTTGTACAATTATTATCATTTATAAAATAATCTTGCCATTAATAGCTCAAATACCTCCTCCCCATGACTCTGGCTTGCATCCACGCTGTCCAAGGCTGGCTCCCCTGTGCTGGAGGGGCCCAGATCTCATCTCACAGTGACACAGCACCAGCCCACGGCTGGGACCTCACTGGATAGCTGAGCACAGAGATCTGATCATCACTGGCTCACATGCATTTACAGAACACTTTCATTAACACTAATTTAATAGGAAATGTTTTCACTATCAGAGTCTCAATAGATAATGACCTGTTGGGGTGTGATACTGATAAAGTAGGCTCCAAAATAAGCCACTTCCTTAAGAACCGGGTAATGACTTTTGATCAATTATTGCTTTTGCTGGAAATGAAGCATTTACTCAAAAGAAAATACAATAAAGGACTAAAAGGTGCTTATCAGGACTTACTAAGTAAATATGATGGCAAGAACTTTAAATAAAATGGTGAATTATTTTTGTTCATGCTGTACATTAATACAAAATATTCTCTCAATTGTTTCTGCTACTATTTTATATCATGGAACAACAATAAACTGATTATTTGATCCATATCTTTGATGTTTTTTAACAAATTCAGGATTAAAAGTCTGCAGCTTTATACTGACGCAAATGGAATCAATGAATTCTTAAATTCTACTGTGAAAGAAATTGTAAAAACAGGTGTTGGCATTTGGGAACTGCAGTACTGAACACAGGCCAGATGATTAATTTCATGACAGGTACCACGGAAAGCAGCCTCAGAAGGAAAAGTTCAGTGAGACAGCTAGAAGAATATAGGCACAAACAAATGGAAACAATTTTATAAATACTCAGTAAAATTAGATATTTAACATTCATTCAAATTGGCTGTTTGTGCCAATCCGGTTTCCCTTTATAATTCAGGTTCCACCTATCTGTGGAAAAACACACAGTCTTTATCACTTATTGATACAACTAGCTTGGCAGATTTAGACAGAAGTCTGAATTGGCATCCAGCAATACACAGATTCAGATTTTTACACCTTAAGAAAAGGTTAATTATTTACTTTGGGCATTTATTATTTACAAAGTGACTTAATTAGTTGCTTTTATTATTTGCAAATTTGGATCTGACAATAGTCAGGGGCTGGGCCTTTAACACTCTGTGATGTTCAGACAAATTCTCAGGAAAGTAAAAAAATCTGCTGGTGCTAAATTTTTTTTTTAATTTCTGGCAGCTGACCTGAAATGGATGTACAGCATCTGTTTCCTCTCAGCACCACTTTAAATTTGTTCAGTTCCATACCAAGAACATTTTCAATTCCTTATAAAATTAACTCTGTGAGAAAGTTCTGATCCATAGGCAAAATAACTGTCAAAATAAAGTACATCAGTGAGGTGCTGGTCCATCCTTAAACTTCATAAGAACTACTTAAGAACCCATGTAAAATTTTATCACAGCAAGGATAATGAAAAAATCCTTTCTTTCTTAAAGAACCCCTAATGTACCTTGAAGAACAGTATGTAACTCACCTTTTATTTTACAACCAGACAGAAATAGTCTGAATAAAAATATCTAGAAACAGCATCAAAGGAAACCCAGTATAATGTCATTACACAGGTTTGTACAGATTATCATAAACATTAAAAGACAGAGGCGTGTCTGCATAGCAAATCCTGCAGAGATGAGTGATTTCCTAAAGAGTTTGGTCAATTAATGATATACCTTGATGTTACTTTAAAGATGCAGGTCCTCTCTGTTATAGATTTTAGTGCAATGTGTTTCTTGTGACACATAACTCCATTATGAGAACATGACGTTTACACAACTATGTGTTCTTCTTTTCCCTTTAGTTTCTTTTGGAACTACTGCAGAACAAGCACCATCCCCAAAGCTGCTCAGGTAATGAAAAACACAATAAAAACAACTGGCCCAAACCACTCCCTCAGCCCCTAGGTGTTAGCAAGGATTTGAGGAGCTGTAAGGAAGTACAAAGCAGAATTCACGTCGAATCAAATGCAAACCAGCCACTCGTAGGCATCTTCCAACTAAAGGAAAGGAGAGTTTAGCACAGGAGAAGTGCTAAACCAGTGCTCCCATGTGTTTCCCATGTATGTGTGGGCACAAATACACATGCACTGGGAGAAGGGAAGGTAAACCAAACTGAGCTGACAGATCTGGCACTTGTGACATTCGTGGAAACACAGAATGGAAGAAGCAGAGCTGGTCTAAGCCATCAAAGACAGGAACAGTCACACTTGTCAGCACCCATCACCAGCACATCCCTTCTTAGGCCCCAGCCTTGTGTCACCAGCAGAAAATGCTTCAAAGTGGGGGAAAACAAGAGAAATTGTGTGGAGACTTATAAAACGTCCTCAAACTCACCCCCCAAGGCCGAGCTACTCCTTTTCCCCCCTCCCACAGCCTCTGCTGCCTGAGCAGAGCGAGAGCAGCACTGCTGAGCTCATGAGGTGAGAGGCTCCAAACCAGAGGTGAGGTTTGGCCCCAGCCTGGGCAAGGCTGAGCCCTGCTTCATCCATCCTGCCACATCTTCATCTGTTGCCACGACAACGCTGACATCTCCCCATGCTGCCAAGTGCTCTTACTTTAAATATTGCATAAATGAACATAAATCTTGAATATATCTCATGCAGCTATTGTTTGTGGAACGGGGCAGTATCCCAGTTAGTTTTATTAGCGGAAGAAATATTACACAGATCAGTCACACTGTTATTCACTGAACATTGAAGGATTTCAAGAGTGCAAACCAGAAAAATGTTAATATTTTTTATGAGAAGCAGCATAGTAACGACTTCTATATCTTAGCACAGACAAGGGCAGTTTCAACTGATTTTCAGTCCTGAAAAATTCAGGTGTATCAGAAAGCAAGACCTTCACAATAACTTATTTCAACTAAGAAACTTAAGGTATGTCAAGTAATTTTTTTCCCCCAAATGTCTCAATATTCTAAAGTGAATATTTTGTGGAGATTTCCAATTAACAGTTTTGGATATTTTAATTTTTAATTCCTTTTGGATATTAACCATAAACATCGAATAGCTTTTCAGGATAATAACACTCCCATCTGTCTCTAGCTGAGTTTCAAAGCATGTACTTGTAAACCTGTAACAGTGATTCTGTTATTTTTAATTCTACATTCATAAAGGTATTTGAGACAAACCTGGAAATAAATTAGATCATCCTAGTTTTCTGTTTGATTGAAATAGTTTAAGAACAAATACACAAGCAAAGAGAAAAAAGAATAGCCAGACCTTTAAAAAAATCAGTTTTCCACTGCAAAGACCTATGAAGACATTCATGTAGTTATTATAATGTAAAACCACCCACGACAGAAACCAGCCTCTCCTGTGAGATTTCTACCCTGTCCCCTCCTTTCCATGCAGAGAGTATGGAGCTTCTACTAATGCCTGATAACTCATATTTATATTTTTTTATTACATATATACATGTACTGCAGAATCAGATGACACTGGGGAGCAGGGGATTTTTGTTGGCAAATACGCAGCAATGTTGTAAAAGATCTATAAGGAAATACATTAAATAAGGTCAGCCTCATCTTTAATCATTCCCTGCACGTTATTTATAGATAGGCAGATAGACAGATATTTCATCTTCTCATTTTTCTTTCAGGCCCACTTTTGGTGGCTGCTGTAGCATTTAAATAGAGTTAATCAGTTCCCTCCAGAGCAAAGGCAACTACTATAAACAGAGCTGCAGGGCTCAAGGGATGCTCAGCAAATGTGTTCAATCAACACTTGCTCCTTTGGAGAGGATGTGCCTCTGCATCAGATTCAGCCCTTGTGTGCTGTTTGAACAGCGAGGCGGCCTCTGCCAGTGCCCTGATGTGATTTGGATCGAGGGGAAAAGGCCAAGGGGTTATTCTAAAACTGCACTGACACACCCAGTTTCCATCTAATGAGGATTATCTCATTTACATTTGAAAACCTGCGCCCACCCCAAACGTGGAAGTCACAAAAGAAGGCACGTGCAGGGCTGGAGCTGCTGGTGGGGAGGCAGATTTCAGTTTACTCTCCCAGGACTCTTAGTCTATATTAACACATCAGTTATTATCACTGAAATACAGATTTGATTAGGCAAACTAATAAAATCTTGAAATATATTTTTTTATTTCTGATTAAGTTAATTTTAACAGAAAATATCAATCTTATGAGCATAGCGTTTTTTGGCACATGATGTGGTGCAAAATTTGCTGCTCTTAAATATAATGGCAAAAAATAAGTCATTTAGTCAGAATAAGCATTAAAGAAAGGATCCTGATGAATGTCACCAATAAATAAGTATCAAGTAGATGTCCTAATTCTGTAAACTCCCACAGAAACTGGCAATTTCAGCCGTGTTCAATATCTCCTTTAAATTGGCTAAGACTACCCAAATTCTTATATGTAAGACTCTCTCTCATTATTTTAGTAGATTATAGGTTAATTATAAAAAGATTTAGAGCCTTCCCAACCTAGCACTTTACATCCCTGAAATCCTTTAAGGACAGAACATGGGGCCATTGTGCACACAGACACATAGGTTCCTTTCATCTCCAGAGCCAAGCTGCAAGACTCCAATTTCCCATTAATTAGATAATCTTTCAGAGGATTATTTGCTAATTACCCTCAGTAGGTTTTCAGCATATGAAAAAATACACAGAAGAAATTTAAAAAAAAAAAAGAAATACGGAGACTTCTCTAAGCAACCTAGAATGTTCTGTGGAGAGCAATGTGGGAATGCCCCACAGATGCTCTGGAATCCTTCAACCATGACATTCCATGTGTAACAACCCACTTGTGTTAACTGCTCTGGGCAACAGAGCACCCAAGGTCTGTCAGACTTCCAACTCATCCAACACCAGACAGGACTTTAAAGTAAGATTATTTCACTAAAAAGCATGTTTAAGCAACTCCTTGACAGATTTGCGAACAGACACAAAAAATAAGTGTGATGTCTAATAGCTGTGTGTCATTTATTAGCTGTGGGGATTTCCTTCTTTTTCATTCTGCTAGTAGAGCTAAGGACAGACACAGGAGGGATTTTTGCACCATTTCTTAAATGAAGCTAGCTTTCCATGCAGTCACTTCCTAAACAGAAGCATTTGCTTGGGTGGGAATTTTCCCTCATGAGCCTCCCTAGTAAGAACTTACAAATCTGTCAGTTTTACCTGTAATGTTTCATCCTGACACGAAATTCAAGCAAGACATATTTGCCACTTCCTTACTAATGAAATGCTATTTGTGGCAGTCTTGTGATGCTACATGATGGTGCTTTTGAAGCATGCAGCCCCTTCTGCCAGACCTAAAAAGTATTAACGTGGGGTATACTAAGGATACATTCATATGATGCTAACAGGATTCATTCTGCCAGAACAGCTCACATCCCGGTACGTAATATGTATTTTGACAATCCCTTTTCACACAACATGGTTGCTGCCACTAAAAAGTGCACATTAACTTTTGCATACGATCAAAACTCTGTGGCAGATGAATCGAAATTTGAGGATTCTGATGTATTTGGGCAAGGTTACAACTTTATCAGTATTTCCAGGATTGGGAGGGCATGAGTTTTCTACACAGTCTTGCTGCCTACATGCTTTTTGCAATGCCACATAAATAAAGGTATCAAAATTACTAAATATACAGGTCAAATGGGCTGAACACAAAATGCTGAACTCCTGCTTCCATTAGAGCTGGACATGTGGTAACAAACAAGCACTATCAGACAGTGTGGGTTTGAAGCAACCTTCTTTTTCCACCCTTGCAATTATAAATATTCATTCTTACAGACTTTCTTTCACTTCCTTTCTTTCCCTCACACAATTAAACTGCAGTTGCTGGGTACTCATGTGACCAGCTGACATAAGGGCTGCCTAATTCTGGGGTTTGAGTTTCCTCATGTCCACCCAGAGATTGCATCTATAACCAGTGAATCTCTCCCAAACTGCTACGTACTTACCCAAATTCGACATCTGCAGCCAGAAAGGATGAAACAGGAAGAAGGAGCTGTCAGACTTATCCTAGCAGCAGCAGTTTTCTTCCTTCACCTACTCCCAGCTAACCAAAACATGGCACAGAGCTCTGGCTGCTGGTCTTGACTGTTCCAGCTGGTGGCTGCCATACCCTCCTCCATTCTTTCCAAGGCACAGAAATGCCAGTCCTGTTCCAGGATCTCCCACACCCAAAATCTCAGCAGCAATGTGCAGGCGCATGGCTGGATGCAACTGAGACAAGCAAAAGGATACCTCAGCCAAGTATCCAGAGAAATGATGGATCAATGCTGGCAGCTGCAGACCACAGCCTTGTTTGCTGCTGAGTCAAGAATTTGCAGCACGTTTGACAGCAGCAGACACAGCCAAGTGTGTTTAAGTTTCAGCAGCCTGGAAACATCCTGCCAGCAACTCCAGAGCCACAAAAACCCTAATGAAGACATCATCCAAGTTCATTACCCTCCAAGTACTTACTGGATTTGAACTTGGGTCACTGAAGTCAAGAGAGACATTCAGACAAAGTCAGGCATTGGTTTTTGCAGTTGGAGAATTTGTGTGCCTTGGGTATACATTGGAAATTTGGACAAAAAAAAAAAAATTGTGTACATGCCTATACATTAAAAAAACACTCATCTACATCTTTTGGTGATTTAAAGGAAAGGTGAAATCCTTGCCTAAAATGGATTCATAAATACTTCCTATGTTACATTTCTGGTGTAATGTGCTGATGTTTCGAGTTACCATAGATTGAGTAAACTCAAGAAAATTCATATTATTTTCCTCTAGCACTTGTACATAGCATTCTCCTGCTGAGATAACTAGAAGATTTTTTAGTTTGACAGAAAGAAAAGATGTGCAAACTGCTCAACAAGAGCTGATGGCTTTCTTAGAGCACTTTAGAAACATCTGGATTAAATGTTCACCTCACAGCACTGCCTATACTTCCTTGAGAAGTGCTTTTGTAAAGAAGTAAAGGCACCTAAGTTTTGAAGTCAAAATAATGAAATAAAAGGTACTCCAGTCTTAGCTTCTTTAGTTGTCTGCAATCTAAAAGTCCTTGTATCAGATCCAATATGCATATTAGGGAAAAAAGAAATCTGTTTGGTTTCTATTTTTAAAATAACTGGAATAAAACAACGGGTACAAAGTGTCATATGTATAATAAGCAGCCTGGAACAGACTTCATTTTCCAGCAGAATTCCTATTACATATGCAGACCCTGAAACATAAATATTAATGTCAACAACAAAAATAATTTGTATTTATGTCTGTTTGTGGGGAAAACAGATGCACTGAGTAACACCAGTCATGCCACTATAGTCTACAGGAATACGTAACTTTCTAAAATATATTAAATACTCACCTTACAAGTAGGGTTTTTTCGAAAGACTCATTAAAATCTCCCCATAAATACTGGATGTTCTAATGGATTTAGAGCCACTGTATTATTGTAGTTAATCCTTTCCCAAAAACAAGACATACAACTGCAATATAGAGTAAGAGGTTGCTCAAATCAAAGCTAAGTTATAGAGAGTTTAGAATTAAATTTCTACACTTACATTATGCCAGTTCTGCTTAACCAAACAAAAAGAAGCATGTATGGTCAAACAGATCAGATTCTATTTTACACTTAACAAAACCAGTCACAAAAGACCAGAGTAAACATTCTACATGAGTACAAAACTCATAATGCTCTGGTACACTGTAGTATCAGTTTTGCTGCTGAAAATACTTCTGCACACACCAAGTTCCTAGAAACTTACATTTTTCAACTCTTATTGGGAAATCACACACGAACCTTTATATGATTTAACAACTTGCAGTCTAAAATCGTCCTAGAGATGGCTAACACAACTAGGCTGAAAATAAATTCCGGTATCAACCATGAAGCAGTTTGAATTCAAGCTCTAGCACGTGCACTGAGGCAGTTCCATTTGTGTCGAATGGTAACTAAATTTTAAAAATTCAAATAAAGAAGTGTAAATAAATAATATATATATAATATTGCTGCTTATTCTGAAACTACCATTTTTCTCAATCCCTCCCCTTCCTCCCAGTCTGATATTCTAAGAATATAATCCAGCAAACCTTGGATTTATCAATGACGCCAAAATAAACAATAACCAAAGCTGTATGAATAAGGTGCCCTTTCTTCCCCCCACTATACCCAACTCTCATGATCACCATATGAACCTCATACGATTGGCCTCAGCCCTTTGATCCAGCCTCCTGCAGATCCTTCCTGCCCTCCAGCAGATCCACACTCCTGCCCAGCTCGATGCTGTCTGTGAACTTGCTGAGGGTGCCCTCGATGCCCTTGTCCAGATCATCCATAAAGATGTTAAACAGGGCTGGCCTCAGTGCTGGGCCCTGGGAAGCACCACTGGGGACGGCCCCAGCTGGATGTAACTCGCTCCCCACCACTCTCTGGGCCTGGAAGTCTGGAAGTCCAGCCAGGTTTTTACCCAGTGAACAGTGCATCCATCACTGCCGCAAGCAACCAGTCTCTCCAGGAGAACCCTGGGAGACACTGTGTTTACTGCAGCCCAGGTAGAGACATCCCCAGCCTTTCCCTCACCCCCTGAGTGGGCTGTCTTGTCGTAGAAGGAAATCTGGCTGGTCAAGCCTCACAAACCCACAGTGGCTGTCCTGTCCCAGGGAACGGTGTGTTAGATAGACATTGGCCTACAGAACACCTGAATCCTGAAGTAAAACTGCCTCCTGGTGCTCACAGCACTAACACCTTGTTTTACCATTACATGGGCACCCCAGCAGTATTTCAATGCTTTAGATAACTGCAGCCATGGACAGTGCAGTTAAACACAATCTATTAAAATATGCAGCGAGTACAGGAAGCTGAATCTAACACAACAGCTACTGCTCTGCCAAAACAGAGCCTCAAAGGATTCCCAATATCAAAAATCTAAATAAGAGGTGAGAAAAAATAATTGAATTGGAACTATTAATCTTCAGTGAAGGACTTTTACTGGTCAAAACCTATGGCAGTTGATGACAGCAGTAGGTAGCTTACTACAAATTAGAGATAAAATCCTAGCTCCAAAGTCCTTGCCAAATTCCAACAGTACTTTTGAGCAATTCTTAGCCCTTCTGACTCAGTTTTTGAACTGTCAGTTGAGTGGGAGGTGTGAATTGAGGAAATGTTTTCATGAGTTTCCTCATTTAGCCATTTTTCCATAACATACATTGGCAGAGCTCATAGGAAAAAAAAAAATCCCACTCTGCAGACTGTTCACTGTTTTCTGAGTGAATTACTCAGCTCTTTAGCTAAGCCAACGCTTACACCTTCCAAGGTTTCCAGAAATGCTGAAGGCTGTAATTCTTACTCCTCAACACAAAGAATCAAAGCCCAAATCTGATTCTACAATCAGATTTTTGCAGGTCCCTCATCATATAGATATCCACATGAAACCTATTAAACTTCAAGCTATCTCTGAAAGGAAAAAACCGCTTGGAGACTTTAATGCAAATAAGAAGCAGATATAATACCAATTACCATCATGACTTAAATACTTATCTTAAACTTCAGAAAAACTTGAGCAGGCTGGAGCAGGTAGGAATTCCAGGGCAAGAAGGCAAAGACATCTCTAGTACTTAGGCCGGGAGTTGGCAGTCTGGGATCAGAAATGGGATCTCTGGGGTCCCATTTCCAGCTCTGCTACTGCCTGATGCTGTGACTTCAGAGAGAATGATACAAAATGCAAAACATAACAGTCCCTGCAGGGCCCAATCAGCTCAGTAAGTTTTGGCCTGCCTTTATGAATTCATAACAGAGAGAATAAGAAACATCCATCTGTCTTTGAAACGCTTACTTGAAAGGGGGTGAACATTCAGCATTCCCTGTCTCTGGGAACAAAATGTCAGGATTCAAGTAATCCCTACAGGATTGGTGAGAAGACAGAAACAAAGCGCCTGCCCAAAACTGGCTGTGCTAAAGAGGATGAAATGAGGGGAAGAATGAAGAAAACTTTGGAAACAGAGGACCGTAAGCGTTTGTTACGACAGCAGGGGAACAGCAGGGGAACAGCTGTAATCCAAGGCGTGCCTGGCACTACCTGGCATCCCCCCAGCAGCACTACAGCCCGTGCCCAGGAGCTGCTGGGCAGCCTCCTTGCCAGGCTCCCTGTGGAGCCAGCTCTCCAAGCCATGGGAGGACACCAGGAACACCACAGGTGGGACCCAGCACACGCACAGACCTCAGGGGGTGCTGGGGATGTCCCTTAGGGGACACACAGAACAGCCACATCTGTCACCGCTGGAGGGGTGGCAGCACATCCAGCACACACCCAGGGAAGGCTCAAAACTCTGTGTTTCTGTAACAAAGGGTTGGGGGAGCACATAGAACCTTGGGGAGAGGAGGGTTGGTTATATAAGAGTACTTGGGAGCTTGATGTTGCAAAGAGACATTCTGCCTTTGTGGTTTATCCATTGCACCGCTGGCATTGATCCTTAATGTACAATTTACTGATTGCCAGCTAATTACACACCATCAATAAATCAGGGAACCACTTTGATCCCTGTTTGATTTAATCCATGTAACCAGAGCAGTTTGTCCCTGAAACCAGCATTCAAATGAAGTGTCACTGCCGGAAGAAACCCAAAAGTCACTACTGCCTAACTAATTACCCTAAATAATTTTGTATGTCCCCAAATAACAATTCCTTGGTGGGCCACAAAACAGAGGGAGAGCTCCAGGGCAGGCAGCATTTCCAGTCAGAACAGCTGTGCTCTCCAAATACACACAGAAATCCAGGTTATCATTGGATTGCTGGAAATCATTATGCATGCAAACTATTTAAAGGTATTTGTATTTCTGTGCCCTATTTACAGAGCACTATGCAATGTTTGGGGGAGAGCCCATACTCTAATAAATGAAAAACTAACCTTTGAAGGAGTCATCATTGGGAAAAGTGCTTTTTAAGTACAATGTACCACCAAGAATCTTTGGAATCTTCTCAGTTTGAGACAACATCACTTTTGCATAGCAACAGCCATCATGCCCAGCCTGCAGAGATGGATTTCAATGGATCTGTAATCCTATTACTGCTGATTTTATTTAAAAGATAACAAGAATGAAATTAGCAGGGAGGTAAAAAAAAAAGAGAAAAAAATAAAATCCAAATACATTTTAAACATAATCCTCTCCAGCGGGTCAAATTACTTATCATTTCCATGTCTGCCATTATGAGAGCAGTTTTCTGTTACACTGGTTTACTAATTGCCAGTCTCCCCACAAAATATTGACAAAACCAACCCAAAACCAACAAACAGTAGAATACACAGCACTGGTTTCTCAAGGGACACGTATGTGTGTTGATGCATGACTGGAACATGAATAATTCAGAATTTTCCCATCTGAAAACAGTTTTTGCATAACTAAGGTAGAAAACCCCCTACATTCATTAAGAAAGATTAATAGCTACAACTGCAAATTCAGGGATTTCTTATTGTCATTAGACTTGGGGCTTAGAATGTGAGTTTTATACAGGCAAGGAACAATTATCTCCTGTCCGTGCTCTGCATCTTCTGAATAAATCACTCAGTGGCTTCTCTGTAAAATGCATTTTAATGATATTGATCGCTCAGGTGTGTCAAATTAAAAATACACCACTTAAAATACCATTAGGGTAAACAGCTAAATAAAAAGCTAAAAGGAAGCTTCTGATAAGCCACAGACAACAAAATGCCATTTTGTGTCATACTACCAACGAATCTGAGCAAATGAGTTGCACACCTTCATGGCTCACAGGGACTCGCCCTGATCCAGAAGAAAACCCTTAGCAGGAGGGAGGAAAGGCACTGGATGCTACAAAATCCATCTTCTCTTCTGCTAGGGAGAGACATTTCTATTCTCTGCTTTCAGGATACTTTAGTAGATGGGGTGTGTTACCAAGTCCTACAGTGAACTCTGGCTAGGCCAGGGCACCCATGATTACCACAAGGATGCAGAAATTGGAATAGGAATGGTGAGAGAAGCGAGGGAGAGAAAATCCTCTAGGTTTTTGTTTGTGTGGTGTCCTAAGTCCAGTTACCCACGCTGTTTGCAGTTCAAGCAGACACCAGCAAAGCCCTACAAAACTGCTATACTCTGTCACCTGGGAGTTAGCAAAGGATGATGTCCAATTATTAGCTTAAACATTTTTAACAGCAGAAAATATGTTTATGCTTCCAAAGAGCAGCCTCTTCCAAGAAAAACAAAGTACCAAACCATAAATGAAATATCCCATAACCCTTTATAAGTGATTCTGCTGTATTAAACAAGGTTAAATGAGCCTCACTAAAATTATTCTATTGACATATTTATGATTTGTATTTGTGGACTTGGTGTTTCTCTGCAGAGTCCACTAATGATAGTAGGGCAATTCAATATACATGCATTACCCAGTGCTATCCCATCAGCAAAATAAATCAAGCCCAGCTATCAAAAGATCTCTGATGGTTGTGATCCTCAAATTGTATCCCAAAAGTCTAAGGGCTGCCTATGCAACTCCATCAGATTTTTAAGCTTGTAAATGCATTAGAAGAGCAAATGCTGAAAGGTTCCTCATGGCAGATTGATTAGATCAGCCATCTAAGTCCATTGCTTGAGTTTTAATTCGTAACTGCTTCAGAAACGGCACAAACACTGATCAACAACTTACACAGGTTCCTTTCTCCAAAGCAGAACATTTTCCCGTAAAAGGCAAGAACTTTAGGTACTGTCACTAATTTCTGGGATTTGCTGAGGACACGTCTGGAGAACCAGTGTTGTCCTTACAGACCCTTGAAATTAAACTACTGCAAGACTCCTTGAGGACACAGAAATTGAGCCAAACATCTCTTTCTGTGCATGTACTGTGAGACCTCCACAAGCAAATACCTGTAAAGAGCTGAAATGCATTCGATTGCAACTCTAAATAAAGCATATGATCAACCCAACAGACCCACTGAGAAAGTTCCTTTCTCCCAGTGAAGCTTTGAACCTTCTCCTTTGCAAGGAGAGCTCAGTTCAGCTCACACACAGCCACCCAGCTGAGAGAGGGGCCACAGTTTTAAGAACAGTGAATGGTGAATGTTCAAAGGATAAAATAAGCAGGAAACCAAAGAACTGCTACAAGGAGGCCCCTCTTCCCATGTAATTTGCTGTTTCATTGCTCTCTTCAGTCCTTTTAGTCCAGGTCTGCACAAAATAAGCCCATAGGCCAAGTATATCTTGCAGCCACCAGTAAGACTATACTGTATTATGTTATAAACGATATTTCAAGAACACTGAATAATTTATACCAAGTATCACTTGTACTTCCAAATGCTAAGACATCAGAAGGCACTATTCCAGGGTAAGAAATAATCACTGCATAAGTCGGAAAGAGCTGTTCCCCTTAGGCAAAATATTAACTACCAAAAATATAAGTGAGATTTTCGAGTTCCTCCAAATGTTTTCAACTTGCAAAATCAGAACCAGAAAAGCCCATGCTAGGAAGTCAAGTGAAGCTCACAGTGAAGCTCACAGAGCAACCATTCCAATATTTAATTGGTCTTCAATGACTACATATATATATATATAGACGATGATGATGATAATAAAAAGTCAGTATTAGGAAAAAATATGGAAAACTTAGGCTAACAAAATTATTCAATAAAATACTGCATCTGGCAGACAGAATTCAGTATAGAGGGAGACATTCTTATATTGCAGGAGGGGAAATAGGGTCTATTCTTCGATATATAGACTCTACACAGCATACACTTAGTATCAAGATTATAAAATATTTTTCAGTGAGGAAGGTTTTCAGCCCTTGCACACTAGATCTCCTAGCTCCAATATTTATGCAGGAAAGATGTTTCATATACTTTTCTTGGTATGGAACTCCACAGTAGGCTTTTGATTTAGTTAAAAAATCATTTCCCATTTAAAGCAACAAGATGCTTTAAAGGATGGAATTTTTAAATTAAATTTTCTAGCATCTTTTTGTTGATATTTCTTTAAGTGGTCTTTCTTATTCTTGATCCATCAACGTTTTTTGTTGATACACTCAATTTTAGGGATCAAAAAACTACAGAGTACCCCCAAAGAAGTCTCTATCTCTATGTAAGATCTTCATTCCCTACACTGCCTTAAACAAACTTTTACACTAGAATGGCTGACTGCATAATTACCATTTAATTATCAGATGAAACAAACCAGACACCTCAGAGTCCCTTTCTTTGATAGCCTTGCTGGTTTAATAGCAATGCATCCTACCCAGCTGCCATGTGACGTGTGAAAGCTGCTGGAGTAGAACTCCACAGTGGTAGCACCTTCAGCTTCTGACACAAACACAGCTTTAATCTATTCATTTATACAGCATAGAGCTTGTTAAAACAGTTTGGTGTTCCGAGTTGGTATAAATTTAACTCGTGGTGCAATTTTTAAAATTACAATTTCCCCCAGTAGATTGCTTCAAAGCAGAGTGGTAAATTTATAAGATTCCTTCTGAACTCCTGCGCTAATAAAATAAATATTTAATTGGAAATCATTTTCCTATTTCTTTCTCTTTTCAAAAATCAATGCACATTTAGGACTGTTATTCAGTGAACTCAATTATATTTATTACTGGAAGTACCCACGAGGACTATTACCATGCTCTGCTCTCTTTCTGATAATTACAGTGTTGTTACACACAGAAACCCAACACATGCCCAAGTCAGGCTGCAGGTCAGATGCCAACAATACACAAATACTTGTCAGTAATTCATTAATTGTCAGTAATTCATTACTTCTCAGCTACACAACCATTTCTTCATCTTTGGTTCTAGTGAAAAGTGCTCCAACCAACACCGTGTTTCCCAAAGGTATCTGTTACGAGAACACTCCTCACAAGCAGTTGTTAACCAACCCAGTCATCAGCATTCATGGGCTTCCTCCTGGAATTCTGATTGCTGGCAGAGAATTGACTCAAACTTCACAACTTCATCGACTTCAATCCCTGACTTGATAAATTTCAAAAGCTGCCTGTTAACACAGGGCACGCGGTGACAAACACAATTAAATCTGAAATCCTGAGTTGCTAATCCTCAGCAATGGGTTAGATCTTGAAAACGACAAACTTGATGGAAGGCCAGTGCCCTGGCCTATGAGTCCTTAAGCATTAATAAACATAAATATCATTCTGAAAATATTTGCAGACAGATTTCCCTTAAAATGAAGAAGATATGGAAAAAAGTTACAATATTTCTATAACAACTCCTCTTAAACATTTTAAGAAAACATCATGTAATGCAAAACTATCCGCTGGGAGAATGTTCAAAGAGGTGATCTGAGATACTAAGAGTCAAAATTAGGCTTCTAAAATCAGTATTCAAATTATTCTTCTTCAGTGTAACCTTCCCAGTGGCATGGAATAGTAAATATGATCTGATTTACAGGCATTTAGTGATAAATAATAAACCAGGAACATAAAATACTGCAACACGGTACAGATTTGGGACCTGAAGATGCACTTTTGAGACATGATCAAAACCACAGCAGAGTTAGGTTCAGGGAAACCACAGAAACAAAGAGGAGCTGGTTAAAATGCCCTTGACACCACACAGCAAAGATATCAATGTTCATCTTACCTAAAGCCAGGTGACAGCCTAAGAACAGGTACCTGCCCCTAAGTCAATAATCACTGTGCATATAACCTCGACCACACACTTTCACCTAAGAATGATCAAAATGTAATAGAAAGTATAGTTTTCAGTGGTCTGAAATGTACTGCTTAAGCACTTGAACAAAGCATAACTTGAGATTCAAAACAAATGGCCACTCAAAAAAAAA
>VWZT01011969.1:1053054-1074163 GCA_013397055.1 Pachycephala philippinensis
CATTCCACTCTGTATCATTAGCACTTCCATTAAAAATAATATACATTTAATTTAATTCCATAAAATCACAGCTCATTATAAACCACAGGAACTCACTTCAGCTCCAGAATCTGATTTTGCTTTTTCCCTTTTTAAAAGGCTTGGTTTCAGACACTATAACACAATGGAATTGCCCCTCTACTACTGTACAGTCCTTCTAAGCTCTAACCTTTTGTCCTTCCAGAGAGCAAGAAGCAAAAAAACCAATGTTTTTCCAAGTAGCCATTAGATTTCTCCTAAAATAAGAATGGGGACACAGGAGGCAATAGAGACACAAAGCATTGTTAAATATAATTGGGTACATGAAGGATTAGGTTTTGTTCTTCCACTTGGAGTTGACCACTGGAAATGAACACAGCAAGATTAACAAATGTTTCATGTACAGAAAATTATATTCACATTGGAGATTCCATCATAGCAATCAAAGGCAGAAAACATTCCAGAAGGGCCATCCAAGCCAAGGGAAATGTTTTCTAACAGGGAAAACCAAATATTCCTTGCAGTCATTGATACTGTTAGCAAACTAAATTCTGAACCATATGAAGAAACAAGAAAAATCCTGCAAAACCACCCCTGGGGCCAGGGGGTTTATCCCTATCTAGAGAATTCTGAACAATCATATTTGGGGTTTTTTTTGACAGAAGAAGCTAAAAGGAGGAAATTCAACAAAACCACATGTAATTTCTTCTAAACCTCCTTCAAGATCCTAAGCACCTTCTTCTGTATTTCTGTACTTTCTATAACTAGCACAATCATTTTTGCCTAAAACTGGAGGAATTCTATACCATATTCTACTATATCAACATTTAGAAAAATACATTCTTTCCTGAAAATCTGAAAGCTTAAGATCATGGATCTTTCTAAGGTCTAGGAATACGATGTGAATAATCTCAAGAAAACAAATTACATCAGTCATTTGAAGTTCTAATTTCTATTTAAATTCTAATTCTTCATCTTAAATCAGAATTACTAGAGTAAAGTGCACCCCTCAAAATCTAAGTGCAATGTGGTGACAGAAAAGTTAGGTGCTCTACCAGCACCAGAAGTGGAAACTGAATTCAGATTTTCCTAAAGCCGTGCACTTTTTTGCACGTCAAATTCTTCCCAGCTACTGATGTTGTCCTACGTCAAAGGATTTCTATTGATTGCAGTGAAGATAATGAATACCAAGTATCTCCCAGACAGAACCTCTTTATCAACATCTTCTGCTTACCCAGGGCCTTGACATTCCTTATCTCAATTTCATCAGCATCACAAGACAGACCCAGCAGCACACGAAGGCAAAAATCAATTCCGACTGAAGTTACACAAGTGAAAGCAAGGCAGATACATCCTGTGAGCAGGAGAGCTACACAGCATCATTAATGGGATACATTTTGTTCGTTTCCCTGCACCTCACCTAACCCAGTGAAATCGTTGTGTACACACACACAAAGTTAGAGCTGAGAGAACAGATTGTAAACGTTTAGGTCTAAAAGGTGTCCTTGCACTCTGTAGTTATTAATATTTCTTGCAGTTCTATCTGCCAGCAAATGTGAAGCCCAGGCCACCAGAAAAGGAGAAGCACACCATTCCCATTCCTTCCTAACTGGACCTCAGAGATGGACACATTCAAACTGAAGATCAAATCTGCTGCTTTTTGGAATGAAACTGCTTTGTAACTGTGAAACTGCCTGTAAAGTTCTTAAAATTAACTGCAAAATGGATCACCTGAACGACAGTTGAATAGATTCATTACAAGCAAAGGTCAGTTCCTCATGTGACTTCTACTTTTCATGAATAACCTATTTATACTCGTATGAGAAATTCAAACAAACAAACAAAACAGAGTTGAATACCAGCAGCTCCAGAATACTCAATTCTTTACCTTCAAAAGTGTATTTTCTCCAAAGAGTTCTGAGTGTTTCAAAAACTGACAGTGTAGGACACTCCTGAATAAAACCAGCATTGTATCATTACCTGCCATAAGCACCCCTGCTTCCTGTGCCAAGCACAGGGGAACTGACTGTAGTGCACAAGAGTGCAAGCCTGATTTTATAACCCTTGTCCCTCAGCAGCCCCAGCTCTCCTGAGAACTTCCTTGGCCTGGAACTGAGAACATGCTTTTAGGAGCACTACACCCCCTCAAAGCAATTCCTTATTACATAGCACTTAGCAAGACCCATGGTTTGTGCCCTTGCTTTAAACCACAGAATCTGCATGCTTATGTTCATACATTTGTTTTAGATTTCCACACCAATTTGTTAGTCCTGCAGCCTCTTTGCAACCCAATTGTGCAATCTGTTTTCCCACATGTCCTCTACTATGTAGGGCAGGTTGATGGAATATCACCTCCCTGTTTATGAAGTGGTTTGCTGCCAGCTTTGATGGGTTTTACTCTGGATGATCCACTTACGAGTCTGTTTCCACCTGTGTTTAGCACTGACACCACTGGATTCCATCCCTTTTTTCCAACTGGGAGTACATCTGCTTTCTTCAATCACATGAAAGTCATGGAAACCTCAGGCCCAACTACATTTTTAAGACTGCTGTTAAAAGAAAGGCTGATTGTACTCACCTCTATACTGTAGCACAGGGAGACCAAGAATGCACAAAGGGAAATCGAGCATCAAAACAACTCCCACCTCTAAAAGCACCCAAGCCAGCTGCCCATATGATGATTAGAAAGCCCTTTGGCTTTTCCTCATTCCAGGGACACCGAGTTTGGCCAGTGCACATGAGAAAAGCAAAGACACTGGGACTGAAAGCAGCTCTTTAGACAAAGTCTGTTTCAAAGACTTGACAATACGACTTTGTGACACACGGGACACTGAAACCTTCCCAGGATTAACCTGTAGACCCAACAGATGCACCATTAGTAAGTAATCTTCTATCCCTCTAACTCCTCTGTGTGTCTTCCCTACTTCCCATCCCCATCCTCAAATGTCACACAAGGCTGCAGTAGCTGTAAAGATAAGGCAAGACAACAATCCTTTAGTAGTTCTTCCTCGAATCATCTACCTGAAGTTCCTCTCCATGCCAGGCACTGGAATAACAAGTATTAACAGGCTCAGAAAAGAACACACCATCACAGGAACATGTCCTTTAAAAAAGTGAGGTGCATTTGGTCACGAAAAAATTATTTCAACAGTGATAAGCACTATCTTAATTTCTAAACAAACTTAACCCAGCATTTGGGGTGCTTTTTTGTGTGGTCTAAGTCATACCATATTTAGCAAACCTCTTCTCCTGTACTACAGAAGTCGGCTTATTATTTTGACTTTTTTTTTTGCAAAAGCAAGATTTAGCAAGGTTTTTTACTGCTCAGCAGAAACCTGCATTGCAGCAGGAAGCCTATGCAGAAATGTGCACAGTACCCAGCCAGGGTAACAAATCACCAACTCACTAAACTCCAGTGTGCCTCACGGTCACTGCAGAACAGCATTTATCTCACAGTGAACTCCAAGCACACCAGGAGGAGAGATAAAGGGAAACTTTATATGCAGAAAGCTGTTCATTGTGGTTCTCAGACAACACGGAAAGACTGACTTCTCCATTCTGTAATAGGTGAATACAAACTTCCAGCCACCTACAAAAACCATCAGGGACACCATTCTGCTTGACAGTGTTCATGTTGGCAGACTTCCTTAGCCTTCATAAATGGATTTTTGCTTTTTTTTTCAGCTACAAGGGGTAGGGAGACATCCTCCAATACCACAACAATCTCCAGGGACACACATGCTGTACCTAATCTGATCCATTAGACTCCCATTTCACTTCCCTATGTGATGCCCCGAAAAATATTCACAGCTCAGCTACAAATTACCCGCAGATTCTTACAGAGTAGTAAATGCAGTGACCAATCTGTCTAGATAGTCTGTGAATAATGTAACTTACCTAGTTTTAGACTGCCACACCTGAGTCAGCCAAACCTTAAATGTCTGTTCAACTTTTGGTAAATTAAAGAAAGAAAAAAAAAAGAAAAAAGAAAAAAAAAAAAAACCACAGTAGAAAAGAAAAAAGAGGAAAATATTTGGTAACTTCATGGAATCCAACTGCACTTTTTATGCAGCTTTCAAACCTTACTTTTGAACTCTGGACTGCTGAGCTTTGTTACAAAAACCTCCAGCTCAGTTTTTCCCAAAAAGAGAAAACGTACATGCAACAAACCTAGCCCAGTCCTGAAAAAGATAACATCAGACATGAAAAGTTACACTGAACATCAGGTCAAACAGACACATGCAAAAATAGGTTCTTACTTGAGAGCCAAGGCCTCATTAATGTGTTCCTGACAACTATCAATAGTTAAAATCATCTTACTTGCTGCTCGAAGATACTTTCAAATTTTTTAAACTGCCATCCTCTGTAAGGATTTCCTCCTTGATCTCGAGAACTTCATGCACTTAGAACTCAAGGCAGGTTATTTCATAGCATTCTCCTGTCCTTTTTATTTCTCAGCGGTATTCATTTGACAGCAATTTCAAGTTGTGAAAGTTCTTTCTGACATCTATCTGACCAACGAAAAGGGTTACTCAGAGAGAAAGAACAAACATAAGCTTGCCAGCACTGAAAAACCAATGTTAATAACATTTACCTTTCTCTACCAGCTATGAAAGGGGGAAGAAAAAAAGGAGAAAGCAGAAAAGAAGAAGATTCAAGCCCCTAAGTACTTCAGGGACCTTGAGAGGCCCTGCACAAAGTGAAGCTATTCCACCAACAGCCACCACTGGACACAACTGCCCAACCCTCTCCTCTTGCTCTAAATTGTCTCTAAATTGTTCCAGCTAAACAGTAACTGGGTTAACTGCATCACCAAAATACATCAGGAGTAACGCCACGTTCCTCAAAACCCACCAGCCCAAAACACATCACTCAAATGTAAAGTGACCACTGCACAGACAACAAGAAGTCAAATACATCTAAATGCATTCCGTGTATTACAGCGTTAGAAATTCTGTGACTTTGGAATAGCTTTCACAAGTTAAACCACAACAAACTCTGGAAATTATCCCCCAAATCAGTAGGGCTAATACTGAGATGGAGCAGCCAGCAACGCCCTCCTTCAACTGCACATATAAAATTCAGAGCATGTTGTCAATCTTTGAAAGACTCAGGATGCATATAAATGTGTCAGCTACTATATAGCAAAACACTCCAATTTTTGGCAGAAAAATCTGTTACCTTTTCATTTATCAAAGCCTGATGTGTGCAGATGGAGAACAAGCTTATGGCAGTAAAATCATTTTCCCAAAGCCACAAAGAAACCTTGGGCTATGCCCGGGATTAGAAGAGTCCCTGGAGCAAATTCTTGGCCCAGCCTCTGTGAACCTAGCAGGATCCGAGTTGCTGTTACTTCACCTTTTTTCCCCAGTGTTTAAAAATGCTTGTAAGAGTTAAGACAGGCTGCCTTAAGCAAATGTTTCCTCACAAAAGTGAGAAACAAGTTACTACCAAAAACCTAAGGAAATGCTAAACAGAGAGGTAGGTCTGCAAACACCTCATCTAGTGTAAATTCATCCTATTGTTTGCCATACACTTTAGGGGCTGATGCTTATTTCCTTCAAATTGAAGTAAACCCATGCAAGTCAACAAATCTATGGCCTCCAGATGACGATCTGTCCCTATAAATTACCTTAAGTGTGTTCAGGTGATTTCAAGCCTAAAGATTCCATAAGCCACCAAACATTACTTGCAACATTATCCCTTAAATCACAGTCTTGTTCTCATCCACCAGATGTTTCTCAGCAGGCAAATGTACACACAATAACCCAATGAGTGTCTCTTAGTGGGAGAGTAACAGGAAATTTCCCTTTGAGTAGGGTTTGCTCAAGTGGCAGGACCCAAAATACAAAAATGGAATCCTTTTCCTACCCACTTCTCAGTATTACATGTTTGTGGGTTTGGGTTTTTGACACATTCACAGGCAGTAACTACGGCTTTCCCACAACCAGGACTCATATGGTAAAGGGCTTGTAACTATGATTTTTACCTCTTTAACTAAAAATTTTTACAATTTAATTTGCTGACCTAATTTTTCATGGCTAGAGAGGATTGTTAAATAATGTCTCCTTTTCTTGTTGCAGGCAATTACACACAGAAATATCAAGTCATGCTAAATGAAAAGGAGACACAGTTTACTATTAGTTTTAAATATGCCACAAAAATGAGCAGATGAATTGGCTCTTTTGGGTACTATTAGTTCCACACAGTTAGTTATTATAGCCTGATAGATGTTAGCCACAGCAGCAAGTCAGAGAATAGTGATGTCTATCAATTTGGGAGGTACACAATAATCCTCTGGGCTTACACACAGCCCTGTTTCACACAACAAGCTGAGACTGATGCCTTACATCTGTCTTTCTCATTCCTGGCAGCATGCTCCAGCACACATGCAAATTGATCCCCATAAACCAGGGCTGTACAGGCTGTCTCGAGCTGTTGAGCAGTTTTCTCACAACCCCTGAGCCATGCATTTAGGAAGTGATCTGCCACCACTGCAATCACCATCAGTTTTGTCTCTGGCTTCCATGGTGTTGGGTGATGGGTACTTGGCTCTGCCCTGTGCTTTCCACGGACCTGTTAGCAACACTTAACTCACACTAAATGTGAATTTAACACCAACATTTCAAGTATACCTTAACCTGTCTATCATTCCCTACCAAAATGGGAAAGCATGGTGATACTTTTATTTTCCCCAGCTGACATTGCAGGCTGCATTTCCATCCTATTAAATCTCCCACTGAACAATAATAAATCTTTCTTCTAAATTTTTTTTTTTCAGAGCCTGGGGAACTACTGTCATTCTTTGGCCATCAAAATGTTTCACTAAAGAATGTGAACTGTGGATGGTGCACTTAGATGTGTACTTTCTTCACTTTGTTATATTGAAAAGATTCATTGTACTAAACAGTTCCTTGAAGCATAATCTTCAATAGCAGAAGATAAACAATCCTCATGTCTGATGAGGAAAGTTCACTTAGGATTCAGCCAAGGATCCTGTTCTGCAGTAGACATTACTCGTTCTCAGCATCACACCTGGCACAAAAACGGCTCAGAGATCTCTCCAGAAAGGAGAGCTTGTGGTGCAAGTGCCAAAAGCCACTTATCCTGCAACAGTTCCTGGAAGGCAGATGCCTCTTGTCTACCTATTTTTATGGTATCTGTCAGACTATCCCACTTCCTCTGCAGTTCTTCTGTCTATCAAAATACCAGCTGGTTCTTTCTGGTCATTCCTCTTTGACTAAGCACTGACTAATCTTCTTCTTCAAACTCTAAAGATAAGCTCCTCTGTCCCTTCTTCTGCAATATCCAGAGATAAAAGAACAGTAATAGGTCATACATGAAAGCCAGAAGAGATACATAGGAGCTCTTTATGGTTTTTCTGAAGAAGAGTGCTTTGCAAATGAAGGTTAGTGTCCATTAAAAGTTATCTTGTCTTTCCCAATCTCCAGACTTTTAGTTTCAGTCTTTACCAAAGACTATGGTAACGTTTATCTGAACTAAACTCATTAGACCAGGTTGTACCACCCTCTTAGTACAAAGTATCAAAGTTTCCCAATCTTTAGATATATCAAACTGGATTTTTCACAAGATCAGTATTAATATGCCTCCTCTCACAAAGCGTCATGGCATGTGACCAGTAGGAGGACCCAGGACATGAGGTTTTATGCTCTTGCTTGGGGTATTTTCAGAAACCAAAGTGTCCTTCAGCTCAGACAGGGTTATTGACCTCAGCAGGGGTGGTGCCACCTATTCACACAACCTCACCCTCTGTTGCAGTAGATTTTCTCTGTGCATCCTCCCCAGTCTCCCAGATTCTCCCATTTCTTGCTGAGCACTACCATGGCTTCACATCCAGCAGCAAGGTATGGAGCTGCTGGGAACTCGAGTGCAGGGGAAAATTGATAAAGGAGGTTCCCTAAGTCCTCCTACAGTGCAGGTTTAACAAAATAAGTCATTTACAAATGAAATTCTGTGAGGAAGTATTAAAATCTAACAAATTTTGACTTTCAGTGAAAGGAACTCAAATGCTGTTACTGAAAAATCACAGAAAGTAAGTGTCAAAAAGGAAACACCAGGCACTATCAACCTCCCCAGTAAAGCAAAGGTTATAAATGTTACTTAAAAAATTAAATCAGGTACACGTTTAGATTTTGTTGCTTATATTTTGTTGCATAATAAGTTAAAAAACATGAATATTTTAAAATTTTAACATTTCTGGCAGAAAACCTAAGAAGAAAGCTGTGCCCTGATTTTCATTACTTTCACTGCTGCCCATGAAGTTCTAACCCAGTAGTGCTTTAAGAACTCACAAAATTCAAACAGTAAAGTGAAACTACACAATTAATATTAAACATACATTTTCTGTCATTAATATTGATTTTCAGCTCCAGATTCAAATAATTACAAGCTCACCTTTGCCAATACACAAAGAAGTGCATTTTTTAATTGGGAGAGCAGAGAAAATATGAAATGATCTATGAAAGCCAAATTCTACCGGTATACCAGGCATTTAAAAGGAAATCTCTTAACACCTTCATGCCTTTGCACAAGCCTGCAACATCAGTTCCACAAAGAGGACTACTTTGTGGAACTGATACTACAGCGATTGATTGAAAATACATTTGATTTTTCAGACTGCAGTGATGGTCCTTAAAAGGGCAGATGTTCACCCACTGATGTGACACAGCAAATACAGCAACAACTGAGACTTGTACTAGAGGATCATTTATTTTCAATTTTATACATAAAATTCAAGCAGGGTTTTTATGGACAACACTTAACACCAATCACATGCAATAAAGTTAATATTACCTTTTTTTTTTTCCCCTAACTACTTCCATCTGCTTTTAGTTAAGATACACATTTTTAACTCACTTCAAGCTAGGGATGGCTGTAGGGCACATCATTCCCACACCACCCAGTTAGCACCAAGTGGCCTGCCTAAAACCCTCCCCATTCAATGTTAAATTCTTCTCCCATAAGAAAAATTAACCCTCTACCTACACCTGTCTCTAATGGCACAGTAGAATTCTCTCAGGGATAGGAGTAGGATCCATGACATCCATACAATTACTCAACAATAATTACAACTAGTTACTTACTCTTATTTGTATATTGCACCTTGCTACACAACTGTATTCTCATAGCTGGAACCTCTGAACCATCAAACACAGAGCTGCCTTTGACAGAATCTGAGCACAGATCTGATGGCAAAACTGAAAACCAAATTTCAAGTGTCTAAAACATCCTGCTATAATTTAAATATAATATATATTACATATGTTACATAACATAGATGTTAATTCATTTGAAGGATATTACCATTCTTACTGGTCTAAATATGGCATAGATCTATTCCAATCTTTTCCACACAAAATAAACCCCATCAAAACCTTGGAAAGCGAAAATAAAACAACAAAGGAAAGAACTGTGATTGTGATTATTACACTAAGTAGCCTGGACAATGTGCTTGCACGTTCCTTACCCTTCATGAAGTCATGTTATGGTGATAGTTTTCCGTCATTACCAGCACCCTGTTTTAATTTCAAAATTCTTTGGGATGATCTTCTCTCATGAGAAAAGAATAAGTGCTTAACATAAGGAATTACTAAATCGCAATTTTCTAATGCAAAAATACAACAGGCTAGTATGTTTCAAAGCTCAGCATTTAAACACAAACTCATCTGTTTTAACAAATTTCCACCACAGCAACAATTTTTTAATTGTTTGCTGTTCAAATCCATTATATCATTATCTAGCCTGTTCTAGATTTCACAGACTTCTACCATCATTTTGCCTGCCAGCTAAGGAAAAGATTTCATGAAGTGTGAAGCACTGCAGATTTTAGACCCACACTTCTGCTCAACAGCTATCAGTCTTGAACTTGACATCCATATGTTATTTTCTCCTCCCAAGAAAGTCACTTAGAGCTTTGAATGCCTGAAAAAAAAAAAAATAGACAGGCCCTTACCGGCCTCTCATTTCATTTTCAGTGAATGAAAATTGCATTTTGTTGTTATTAAGCACAGACTGACCTATACAAAGGGCTGTCTTCTGCCAGCACTGCACAGCAATGGATTTTTTGTCCTTTAGATTTTATGTGTAACACGGTTAGGACCAAACTCTATTTTCGACTGTCGTGGTGCAGCTGTAATGAGGATGACAGGGAAGCACTAGAGTCACCAATATCAAAACTCTGCCTTGGGAATTTGAGTTCCACGTTTCATTAACGCTTCTGTGAGACCACAGCCCTGAAGCATCTGTCTTTTTGTAACTGATGTAATTAAACACCCTGAGAAACATGCAAAATGAGGGATCTGCATACTGTCACGGAGGAGCTTTATTCTGTATTTAGTCCTTACTTGATTTTAAGTGTTTGCATGGAATTGTGACTTCAAACGTAACTTTCTGAATAAACGTAATGTGCTCTACTCAAGAAAAAAAATCTAAAAAAAAAATCTCTTCTCAGGTCTTTAGGAGTGAGAAATGCAATTCTGTATATTTCCTGGAAAACAAAACACAAAAATCAAGACTTTTCACATTTTCAGTGATCCTGGAGAGTTTTGTTTAGGTTCCCAAATGAGACACTCTAAACCCAGCCTGAGTGCTGAGTGTCCATCACTTCTCTCAAATTCAGTGACCTTTAAAAAATTAAATATCCAAACTAAAGAGCTTCAGAACCATGACCCTTCCCCTACATTTTTTATTAGTAGTGTTATTATGATTCACAGCTGTGCCCAGGGTATACTAAGTATTGTGCAAACGTCAGGGAAAGCCTGTATATATTTAATTTTTCCAGCATGAATAGGAATGGGCCACAGAGAAAATTATATATTCATCAATAAATTAATATAGTCACTCTCCATCTGAGTTGTCTGAGCAGTATGTCAGAGATGAAGAGTGGCAGATTACATCAGTACATCCATATGTGAGCATCCAGAGGATGACACCTCCAATTGCTCAATGCTTGTCCCACGTAACTTCATTTGCGTGCACCAGAGTGGAGGAAAACCAGGAGTCATGTCCTACAGCTAACCCAAATGAGACTTTATGACTCAATGTAGTCATTCCAATGACAAAAGTGGACCTGGATACACAATTTCTAAGTTTGTTGGCATTTATAACTGTTAGAATCTAAATTAGCATAAAGCATTAATCTGAAAGCAAGACATACTCTGAAATTTGTAAGCATATGCACCCTACATTTCAAACAAAATGCCTCTCAGTATGTGGAAACTCGCTATGATAATTCATTTTTCAGCAATTCATTCTGAAGCACAAATAATTTTTAATATAAAATCAGAATGTTAGTGTCTGCATTTACATTTAATATCTTATCCATGGGCCAACAGCTAATCCTGTAAAATACTCCCCCTAACGGAATTCTACCTACCGAGTTTTCACCTGAGATTTGATACAGATAAATGGAATTCACCTTCTCAAAATAGCAGCACCTCTTACTACAGCAGACTAAACACTTACAGGGATCTGACCTTTTGCTGCACTCAGTTATTTCTGTACAGCTGAACCTTACCCGTGCCTGGGATGAGCTGAAAGTGGGGATCTCCAGAGCAGCCCACCTGAGCTGAGCACCCACCCACCTGCTCTTTCCCCTGCAAACATCCCTGTCCCTCTCCCAGCGAGCAGGGCCCATGCAGACCTGCCCTGGCCACGCTGGGACAGGCTGCCTGCAGCCCTTCACAAAGCTCACATTTACAAACCCATACATTCTAAATCTTCTCTCAGCCTCCGACTACAAAGAAAGCCTTCAGGGCAGAATCTGGTCTATACATTGTTTTGATGTATTGATACGACTCCTCCATTCACTGTGAAACAATTTTGGCTAATCAGAGCAGGAAGATGAATGAACACGCTGCTTTCTGTGAATCACAAGTCTACACTGGACAAAAAATACCAGACAGAACGAGCTTGTTTTTTGCTTTGACAATATTATCAGAGATTAGCTGCCTGAGCAGAAACCGAACTGCAACAGCAGAAGCTATATTTGTATATTTTTCAAAATTATGCTTTAGTAACATAAATGTCAAGAAACTAAGAATAATGGGTTTCAAAGCACTGGAGTTCCATTCCACCTGTTCTCTATCATGATTCTTAAATAGGCTCAGTATGCACACACAATACTGCAGCTACAGAAAGAAATAATAGTTGTTATTATGAAATGACTGCAGCCTTATACTACACTGATATACATTGCAAAAATAAAGACTGTTCATATTCTGTTATCATTCTTTTCTCTGTTATCATTCTTTTCTGATATTACCGTAATCCAGAAATAATTACATTAGAATTATTCTTCTGGCACTTACTTGGGGTGCTAAGGAATAATTTAATGTTCATTTTAATAACTTTTATCATGCTCAGACTCTGTTTATTGCTATATATTTATAACAATGTAAATCCACCCTTGATGAGAATTCTACAAGCATGCATATTTCAGGCAGCACCGAAATGAAGAGCAAAATGAATTTATTCACCAGGCATTGATTAGCGTTTGATCATAAAAGTATTGCACCAAAAAAAAGTGCCAGAATATTTTGAGAGCACCAAATTTTCAGCCACTAAAGATGATACATGGGGCTCCACTGACCTCAAGGATCTCACACATTTAAGTCTATAGAGATTTTACTGAAGCCTTGTGCAATTTCATGCTAGAGACTAACAACTGCAACAGCTCTAAAGAGCCACGAGACCACAGTGGTCACCACAGAGTGCAGGAGCTGCATTAGAGACAGCACCTGGAACTTCCAAATGGTCTTTTACAGGCACAGCATTTCTGTAGGAAAAATAAGTTTATTAAGTACTTGATAGTAAGAGATCTGTTCTTTCAGCTAAGTGGAAAAGCTGATTTCATGGTCTGAGTACTACTTGTCAATATTAGTGAATGGAAGGTAACAACTTCATTTTCCTTTGAGCAGCCATTCTGCTCCACAGCCAGCCTAACCTAGGTCAGCTTTGCAAACCCAGAGAGCAAACACAGCCTGATGTACACATCAGCATTTCATCTCCTCTGTTGCAGTATCTCAGGTCACAAAAGAGCCCATCTCAGAGACAATACATATCATACACCTGTTTTGCAGCAAATATATGACATATATATAGGCATCTCACAATTTTAGTTTCTGCACTTTTATATAATACACTATACACAGGTTCTTTCTAATAGCAAGTCTAACAGACAGCTATTAGCTCACAGCAATGGGGACATTATCAGTCTCTACAGCTCCCTGAAAGGAGGTTGTAGAGAAGTGGGAGTCACTCTCTTCTCCCAGGCAACAAGTGACAGGATGAGAGGATGGCCTCAAGTTGTGCCAGGGGAAGCTTAGATTAGATATTAGAAAAAATTTAGTCTCTGGAAGGGTGGTCAGGCACTGGAACAGGCTGCACAGGGAAGTGGTAGAATCATCATCTCTGGAAGTGTTCAAAAAAATGTGTGAATGTGGCACTTAGGGACACAGTTTAGTCATGAACGTGGCAGTGCTGGGTTAACAGTTGGACTCGATGATCTGAGAGGTCTTTTCCAGCCTTAAAATTCTATGACTCTATGATCTCAAGCCCCATTTGCCATAAACATTACCTAATAAGGGAGCTACTTAATATATTCAGAACATGAGATTTTTCAATCTCCTTCAAAATTACCAAGTGAAACATCAGAGTTCAACTAGGGCAGCATCATAATCCCACCAGAAGAAAACACCTCATTACCAGTCAAGATAAACCATTCCAACTTACCCTAATGATGGCAAAATATAGTATTGGAGGCAACTAGACTAGCCTTGAAGGGAAGGATGGGGAGTGGACCATGAAAAAGGAAAGGAAGTCAAGTTACAAATACTTGTTTGGAAAAGGAGGGTCCTGAACCTCCTCCCTACTCTCCACCTGGGGCATCACTCTCCTTAGCATTTTTCCTACCTTTCAGGTCCTCCATTCCTTCAACTACAGTTACCAAATAACATCAGTTCCCTGGCCAAGTATCTTGACTACATCATGCGGGATACACTTGCAAGAAAGTATTTTGAAGCCTATAAGGAGATAAAACAGAAATTTAAATGAGGAATTTATAGGGGAGTCAGGAAGAGGAGTGAGAATAGTCAGTGTAGCCCTACAATTACCACAACAGGTCCCCGTTTTTCACTGAAATGGAACACCAGGGCTGTATTTCTAACACTTCACCATTACAGACAGGAGGTAAAATAGAAAGAGGATGCTTTAAATGGCAGTTGTTCGCAAAGAATCGTCAGTGTCAGATAGCCCAAAGTGACAACTAGACATTTCTATCAAACAGGCAGCAAACTCTGATCACCTGGCATCTCTCCCAACTCATGGATTGGCTAGAGGAACCTGCTGAAAGGACAGCACTGAGGAACAGAGCAGCCAGTGTGAGACAATAAAATGAGCAGAACTTCTGAAATGGCATGGGGACAGCAAAGTGATCCCAGAAGTCACTGTATTTTCCTCAAAGACTGAAAATTTTTAATAGTAAACACATGAAAAGCCCTGGCAATGCTTTTGTGGAATGTAAGCTAACTGCCAACTACCTATTAAGAGATTCCATACAGATTTAGTATGTATCTGTGTGCTGATTCCTCTTTTATTATTCATAAATTTAGCCTCAGCAAACCATACATTCCAAAAACACATAATTAGTCTGCTACTGATTTCAGTAGTTCGGTGTCTGTCCCCTCCAGCTGAATATGCAGCCACAGTATATCCAGACAGGGAGTACTTTTTTTGGCTGTTGTTTGTTTGTTTGTTTCTTTAAACACCACCAGAGTGCCAAAAATAAGGAAAGAAAAAAGTTCAGCCTAAATAATCTTTGAAAATGTTTTTAAGCATCCTTTTAAAAGACACAGTTTTAGTTATCTACATTACACTTAATTTTTGCAACCCTGACAAATGAAAATGTAAAATAAAATTAAACCATGTCACAATACTCCCTAAAACTACAGCGTTAACAGGTAACAAGGTTATTCTGTAACATAGCATTTACCTTTATGTTGCTTCAGTAGCAAAGACCGACCACTACCGTATTTCAATGAAGCAGAACAAAATGGAAACTTATTTCACTCTCTTGCTAACATTCAAATTCTTTACAGTGTCAGATTCTGCTTTTAAGTGTTCCTTCTCTTTTTTCTTATTTCTGAGCCAAGTTATTGTACCTGTGTTTCCATATAAATTGCTCTGAGTAATATATGTTGAGTTTTCAGAGACCATTTGGTCAGATTTTAATCACCTCTCCTGGGAGCTGACACCAACTTCCAGCAGCAGGTCATACAATGCAGATTAGAATAACAAAAGACATGCTGCTGTGATTCCAAAAAAAAAAGGAAAAAATAATACAAGTCTGTCTTTATCAAGCTTAAGAATGATGTTTTGAGACTTCTTTGATGTCTCCTAGACAAAGCCTTCCTTTTGTTTGTATAAAAGCATAAATTCAATCACTTCTGACTTTTCCTTCTCTAAAACAGCGAATGTGCCACTGCAAAGATTTTGTTCCAGATTCCATGTTTCTTTTTGTCTTTAATGTGTTACTTAATTGCTCAAGATAGAAAGCTTGTATTTTGCAAATTTGTGCTACACTAAAATTTGTATTTACACAATGTTGCATTTTTCCTGTTTTGAAATAAAAGAAATACATTTCTTTTTTTTTTCATATAAAAGTGTTTTGGGTCTAGTTTGTTTTTTTTCCTGCTTAAAGTCTTTGTTTAAAGGTAAACTAGAAAAATTACATGAAACGTATAGAACAGCACCGGTCTAAAAAGAAATTGGAATTTCTCTTCCAGATTAGCATTGTCTTAGGTTATCTGTCAGCGTAATACAGATAAATTACATATTTCTCCCTTACAATTCACTATTCTTTATTATAGAGTTCCCACTAAAAAATCCCAAACAGATTAAGACTTGGCATATTTGACCACTTTGGTAAAAGGCAACCCACTGCATAATGATTTTTACACTATTCTCCAAAATGAACAGTTCCACATGTATAAATGCTAGCAGGAATCAACATCTCCTGTTTCTTTCTCTGACCTTCAACAACCCTCTACTCTGCAGAAAAAAAACCAACAGTTTTACTAATTTATAAGCACCATGCAGACACAGGCAGTCTAGAGAGAAACCTCTTTAGCAGTTGCAAAGAAAAAAACATAAGAAAGCTTCCACAAAGAAAGAAATTCTGAGAGACCAAAAGAAAAACAAAAAGGAAGAGGTGTGAAGATTTAAAATATTCCCAATACTCACTGAAAGCAGCCACTGCAAGAGCCAGTGTGACAATAATGGAGACCCAGGAAACCCACAATGCCTTCTTTCTGTAGCTTTGAGCTTCATGAGGTTTTAGCCTCGTACTGCTTTCTAGTAAACCTGATAAGCAATAAGCAAAGAATGTATGAACAATGCATTGCACCTTTTAAAAACACAGCTGTGTTAGTTCAGCCCTAGAACACACATTTACATTCTACATTACACACAGAAGCAATACAGAATCGAATTCTGCTCACATTATTAAGGTTAAGTGAATGAGGCCACCAGAAACATGCGAGTAAGCAAGAAGAGCACACACGAGCTGTTTTCATTCCACACAGAAAGACCCACACGTGAATCCCTTAAAAAGAGCACTGCATTCCAGTTATGGAAATTCACAAATCATTATGATTTCCACCTGTACCTCTACACAAGAAATGGCTCAGTCCTCTACTCCCTCAGATCAAAACTCGTTTCAGAACTTGAGGATCCTGGGGATAATTAACATAGGAGAAAAACTCGTGCTCACCAGTCCCTGTGGAATGACCTCCCAATGCACAGGGATGCACTGCACATATTGATCATCAAAGGACAAGCGGGCATGCCTCAGAATCAAAGCTATCACAGCTGAAAAAGCCTCTTGAAGCATCTCGTCCTTCATTTGGGGTAAGAACGCATTTCCATCTAGAACTAACTGAAGAACCAATTCTGCCCTTGCTGCAATCAGTGTGGAAGTCTGTTGAACTCAAGGGAATGCTATTGCTTTTTCTCTTTTTTGATGCTTTCGATCTGTGGAAGTCTTTTTTCCACTGATCTTAAATCACAGAGAAGGCAGGTTAAACATAAATTAACAACATTCTTTGGTTTTTATTCTCTCAGTCTGAGTCTTAAGCCACTCCTAAATTGCCTTCAGAATTTTACATATCTCTATTCTGTATATCCCATTCTGATTATTTTATGCTTAATCCATTCATCTCATTTGAAACATACATTCTTTCTCACCTTCAAGTTTCAGTTCAAAGCTGCTTAACTGGAGAGAAAACCTGATGGCTTTAAATTTCTTAGCGACTTACTCCAGAAGATGTGGGTGGTTCCTCTCAGACGATGAGCACTTTTCAGAGAGATTTGCCTGCCCTGAATGCATTGAACTGAGACACTGGTTCAACAGCACAACTTTCAGCAGCTGGTCTAAGGTCTTAGACAAAGGGTGGAGAACAGGGGCTCTGTCAGACTCAGCACCAGATTAAAACATAAGAGTTTAAGCTGTTCCTATCCTCACCTTCCCCAGTTTTCCCTCTGATGGCTATTGCCACTTTCAAGGCAGGGACATCTGATCTGGTTCTCAGTGTGCTCCTGAATCCACACCGTGTTTAACCAAGTTTATTAACCTTTAACAGATATTAATTTCAACTGACTGTAATATACTGGCTGAAAACTGCAATGGTTTTGGAATCAATTCAGAACTGAATCAGACATCTCTGCCTCGGGGGCAGCAATGTGTCAGCAGAGGGGCAGGCATCCAGGGGTGGACAAATTTGAGCCACCAGATTTTATTCTCCCACTTGGAGTCTGTTAAAATTACTGGTTGTAATCCTAGCATAATTGGTGGGATTCATGCTGTCTTGGAAAAATTCTTCATGCTTTTTACACCTCAGCTACAATAAAGCACAGAGAGTTTCTTTTTGGGAGTTCAGACAGCCACTCTGAGAATTTCATGCTTGTATTGTATTTTTAGAAAATTTAAAATATTATCACACTTTGTGCTACACTCTCCCTCATTTATGAATGGGAAAGAACCTACAAACTTGCATGGACCAGACCCTATATTGAAATTATGTCTATTCCTTATTACATGCATTCTTTGTCTGTCTAATAGACGAAAACTGATAGATGACAACTCCAAAAGGTTTGAGTCTTTTACTGATAGTGCTGCACAGCTACTTCTCACATGCCCGCTTTCATTTGTGTGAAGAATTTTTTTTTTCCACAAATGTTTGGCCTATCTTCTGCTGCTATATATAATGATGTACAGTTTAATTGCTGTCTGGTATGAGGTAATTTAACAACACATCTTGAAACATAGGAGGGATTTCCACAAATATAACCACAGAGAAAAACACATCTCACGTTTTGCGTATTCACCCCTCCCCAAAACATGGATTTTAAATTATGGCCCAAATCTTGTTGGAACGTAAAGCAAAGGTTTTCTCAGCCAATTTTGGCTCTCAATATTTCAAACCTCAAATAAACACAGATCAGAATGACAGATATCCTCACCTGTTTCTTTCTTTAAAGACATCTTTTAATTCATGGCTACAGCTCACTAGTACCTGGGAAGTCCAACATACACAGTTGATACTTACAAATCAAACAATATCCTAATTAAACCGAGGAATGAATAATAAGCCCCAGAGCTAGTGTAGCACTCCTGATTACTATTCACATGTCAAGCACGTGTCCAGTATGACAGAGACTGCGATCTTTATAAAACTCAACCACTTCTGCCGTGTGTGTGTGTGTGTTTCTCTGTCTCTCAAAATGGCTGGCATATTCTGGCAGTCAGCGACGTGATCCCTTCCTTCCTGAAATAATTCAAATCCATTTTCTGTATTTAAAATTTCCACCCCCAAGAAAGATCATATAATTCTTATGAGTGTCCTGAGGCCAGCACAGGAAAATACAAACTCATTCACATGACTACCAAGCCCATAGAATAAAAATTATTTAGAAGCAACAACAGCTCATTAATTTACACACCAGAACAAATTCACAAGGCAAACCTCCATATTTTTTCACTGACCATAAGAAAGCAAGTTTTAAGCATCCACAGGAGGATGAAAGTTAATCTTTCATTATGACCTGCACTGCTACAAAAATAAAAAGCTAGCATCGACAAATGAAATTCCTCCGCCCTGAAATTAACATACTGAGTAATTTTATTGCCAATAATTTATTTAACACATGGATATCCTTAATGTTTAGAAAAGATGATGAACTGGCTAAATCCATCACTGGATTTTTGATTTATCTTTCAGTATCTTCACATATTAACAGATTTTCTTCCCATAAAAAAATCAGAAGGAGAAAAAAACCTGCCTAACAGTTGCAGAACACAAGCTTGGCATATTTGTGAAGTGATTCTAGGATATTCTTTACCATATGCTGACTTACCAGAAGTACTTTTCTATTTGGCTAAGGGATCATTTTAAAATGTCAAGTTAGAAATTGTGGAAGAGATAAGGCTAATAAAAAAACCTGTTCACCTAAGGATGTTAATTTAAGGATCCCATCCACAAAATTATCAACGATTTTGGATCTGGCTCTTAAAGAGCAAATATCTTGTTCCAAAATTTAGGGTTAGTATTTATTTTTAGCAAACATGGAAGCATCATCTCTATAACTGGATCTGGTATGATTCATTGGAAAGGATTGTAGGAAAAAATACAATCTAAAAGGACAGACTGTTAACATTTTCAACAGGGACAACCTGCAAAAAGCATATCAGATTTCCCTCTACAATGACTGGGAATTAGCCTGGTATAGATGGAATCAGTAACTACATGACAGGCTAAAAGAAAGGTACTGCAAGGGCCATAGAAAGAGCATGGAGGCAAGGAAGAAAATAAAATCAGCAGCTTTAGCTTCATCTCCCTCACAGAAAGAGATAGGTTAGGTACAACAGACACTATCTTTGGAATTACCCTTAATGCCAAAAGGGACAGCTTTCACCTTTAGCTCTGTCATACTGGCCACGAATTAAAAATTTCTGTAACCAAACTTCTATGTTTGAACAACAATCAAAATTCCTCACTCATTTAAAGGAGAGCTGAAGCCTCAGATTGCCCTCAGGCAGGCACAAGGTCTGTACCCCTTGAATAAGGGCTGTCCCCTGCCCCAACACAACTGGAACCTGTGAGGAAGGTGGCGAATGCTCTTCCTCCTCACTTCTCTACTTTGTGTCTGCGATTTGTGAGCAGGAACAGGCTTTGGGAAGCTGGGCAAAGAGCAGGAGATAGAGGGGGTTACATGCAAAGGGGTTATGGATGAAGACTGAGAACACAAAAGGGACTCTTGGATGCTGAAAGCAAAATGGAAAAGGAAGAAAAGGCAACAGAGAGGCTAAGGGAAGCCAAAACACGAAATTAAAAGATGGAGACAAATTGTGTGGAAGAGGAGCCCGGAGGCGTTGTGGAGGACAGGGCAGTGGGGAGGGTTAAAATGGCAGCTGCCTTTGTGGGCGGCAGGTGAGCGAGTGCCTCACACACCCCGAACAGATGTCCGAAACGGATGTGCTTCGCACTAAAGCGTAACGCGGTTTGCAGGCAGGCAGCTTTCCATCCCTGGTCAGGTATTTAAGTAAATAACAAAAAAAAAAAACCAACCCGAGTTGTGTGGAAGTGCCCAGTTCGGTGGGGGAAGGGAGACAAGGCGTGAGACAAGTGCCCCGACTTCAGCCCCCAGCCTGGCTGGGGCGGACCCCCCAAAAACGCCCCGATGCGCCCCTGCTCGGGGGCGGCTGCGACCACCCCGCGGGCTTGGGCACCTCAGCGGCCTCCCGAGGATAGCTCCAGCCCTCCCGGGAGCCCGGGAGCCCCGCCGCCACCCGCGCCCCTCGCCCGGGCGCTGCCTGTGGAGCCATGTGCCGCCGGCAGCCGCTCCCCCGCCAGGCAGGCAAGTTCCCGGGCGAGGTGGGAACAGCCACGAATAGAGTTTATAAAAATACTTCAAAGCTGTCGCGGAGCGCTCGCACGGGAGCTAAAACGGGGAAGAGCTTCGAGGGCGGCGCGGGGGGATGTTCAGCGGGTGCCAGCAGCGGGACGAGGGGTGGGCG